>JANHZU010006237.1:689351-699415 GCA_032468055.1 Acrochordus granulatus | reverse complement strand
CACTTAGGAAACAAGTAAGGAAACAGAGCTTTACTTTTCCACATTTCCCTCTAATTTCTAGTAGTCAAGTCAGTTCTCAAGAGAGCTAGCGATAATTAAAATACAGAATTTAAAAAGTTTTAAATCATAAATTAAAAATAATTATTAGAAACCCAATGAGAAGGAAACATTTTTTGAGATTTTTCTGAATGAAAAGACAATAGGAACCAAACAAGAGAAGGTTTGTGTGCTGGATACAAACACAGACCTGTTTTGTACATTTCCTGTGGATATTAAGGACTATATAAGTTTACAATAAATAACTGGTTCCTCAGATAATCCAGGTCTTAGCCACTGGGATTTTTAAAGTTACTGCTAGAGAGAATGTTTACTAAGAAAAAACTATTGGATACTGAAAAGGTTAAGCATGCCTTCCTATCTTACTGTTTTCCTTTGAAGAAAGAAATGTGTGATAAAAAGAGGGTTAACACTTCCATGTGTGGTTCTGCTTGCAAGGTAGAGTTTGTGTTAAAGGAAAGGTAACAAACATTTTCTGCTTTTCCAATAACTCAGATTAATAGGTTCAGTAGCTCCAGATGAAAATATATCTAAATATCACTGCAAGGAAATATTTCCATAATCTTTCAGTCTGAAAATTATTTTATGGGATATAGATGATCATGACATAAGATGCCAATGAAAGTTTCAGCTTTTAGATAAAGACAGGTGGAAAATGTTCCAGTGTCAAAGTAACTTCATTCTGTTAGGAATTAATGTAAAAATGGAAATCTCATCTGTATGTTCTAATATTGATTGGGCTCAGGGCATGCATTTAATGCCTCTTTCTGTCATATCCTCTTAGAATACTTTAATATATAGAGTCCATTTAATATGATTTATTTTTTGGGACTTAATGCCCTTGTAACATGCAAGTTTTTCCCTTTATTTTTTTAAAAGGCTACATGATAACACAATCAATATATAAATAATACACTTATAAAGCTGCACTTAAGTCACCTGCATTGGAGGTGATAATAACATGATAAATTATTTTCTATTCTTCCTGGCAGTTAATTGTTGCACCCATTTTAGATGGCCACTTATTAATCAAGTCAGTTTCAAAGTTTCAGCAAGCCAGCCTCTTAGCGTAGTGTGAGATTTTCCTTAACATTCAGGAATAAATGGCTAGAAATAATATCCAGAGGGTAGACTGAAAATTAGAAGGAATGTTTCCATACGTTCATAATGATATGTGTAATATTCTGTAGGTAAATTGCAAGTGTGCCTGATTTACAAAGAAATTAAAGGGGAAGAAACTGCAAATAAAGTTTTAGGAAGAAAAACTTCTGGAAGCCCATCCTCTTCTTACAATGTCTTTGTCAACGTGATGGTTTAAAGAAAGGCATATTCATTTTTATTGTCTAGAATGACCTCTGTTTACAAGCAACTGTGAACTGCCATTATTTATGGGGCTGTGTTTTTCATGCTTATGAGTCAGAAATGTATGTTGTGAGATATTGCCTCCTCGTGGAGCAGAGCAGGTAAATTCATGCTGATGGATCTGAACCTATCCACCTGGGATCTCAAAAGGTACGTGCTGTTACTTACATTTACAAGGTCATAGTGTCTGGGTGTGCAATATTGTTCTTTATTATATTCTGGATGATAAATAAAATCTATCCATTAATGTCCTGAGGCCACTGTGAACCAAGGGCTAAGAGACTACACAACCTGTTCTTTGAACACAGAAGATAGCCCTATGAATGAAGAATGAAGGAAATAAACCCATTGGGCTGGTTAATGATAATTTACAGCCCAGGTTGTTATGTGTGGATAAGGTCTATATTCATAACGGAGTAGGCAGTAATACTAGAGATTAGAGAGATTTGAATAATATGACCTACTGTAGGTATATTTGAAACTGGATTTTAATGTGCAAATTTATGATTGTTATCAGTTTATGGAGTTTTGAACACATCTCCTTCCTTCCTTAACAAACAGACAGAGAAATGATTGTAAAGTAAGCATGTTGATTTCTATGAGCCATTTTGGCTCCTTCTCCAATTTTCCCAATCTTGGAAGATTCTGCAACTAATTGTAATTTATACCTCTCTCTTTCTTTAAATGAATAGATTATTTTGTGAGATGGTAAATACAAAATTAAGAGCCAAAAACCAGGATGTGAATCAACCCTAAGAATTTAGTCTAATAATACTCCTATTGAGGTAGTCCTGACACTGTCTGTCTCTCTTCTAATCAGCAATTAAAAATGAAAATTGATGCAAAACAATGATTTGTAGCTTCCTGGATAAGGGCTGAGGTGTATATTTATTTTATGGAGGCTTTCATTAAATTTCATGGTTGATGCAGTATGTATTCTATCTTCCTTCCTAATGCAAATAAATTATACATATTTAAATAACATTACTTGGAAATGGAACTTAAATCACAGTGTGATTTGCAGTTACTCTTGCTGCTAGTTAAGAGTTCCAATAAAATGGAATATTTAAAGAAATTGCTACTCTAGGAGCTTCTTCTTTGCAACAGATCAGTTGCTGGAGGAGCTGGAGTAAAGAGTGAAACCCAAATGCATATTTTTGAAGGAATAGCTAACATGTGGTCATTAATTTGATTTCTTAATTGTTCCTATTTATATTAATATTTAAACTGTAGGTGTTTAATAAAGTATTGACTGGTCTTGTTAAGACAAGTTTTAATTCATCCAGTCTAAAAAAGCATAATGTGCTCCTCTCTCATACATGTGCTCCCCTTTTTTAGACTGAATCCATTCTTGGAGGACTTTTTATTTTTACTCTACTGTAAGGAGTTCCTGTATTGTATCATAAACATCTTTAGTTCTGTATCGGCCATCTTTCGCCTAACATCTTCCAGATATAATAGAACTACAATTTGTATAATTCCTAGTAAGGTAGCTTAAACTGAGAGTCATAGATCAAATATATTTAGAAGCTCTAAAGTTAAAACAGTTATTCTCCATTGTATGAGTTATTAAAATGTGCTGTTTTCTGTATCAGGGTTGCTTTGACAATATCATGTGACAATAATGTGAAATGTATGCACAAAATTTAGGGCACGATGGAAGTAGCTGAAAGTCTATTGGATATCTAATTTTTATTTTCAATAAATGTACATCATTTACAAAAATTACAAAAATGAGGAAACATCGAAACAACAGAAATATTCATGGAACATCTGGAGTATTATGTGTATTTTGAAATAGGAATTGTACATGAATAGTACATGAAAGAGGATTGCAATGAATTAAAGGCATCCTTATTTTTTATGTCCAGGGTTGCCAATTAAATCTTGCTTTCTGGGTGATTTATTTCAAAATAAAATTTCACAAAATGAAATTTCAGTAGGGTTTTTTTTTGTATAGTTATTATTTTCATTGACTTAAACAAATGGATAGTCCAGATCTGTGGCATTCACACTGAGGATGGATGTGTACTTTCGTAGGATTTTCTTTATAACTTCTGAAATACAGAATGAACAAATGGTTATTAATGTATGTCTTTAAAGGTCTTTGGTGCAGTACAAAAATAGTGACATTGTCTTGGATTCTAGACAGTGTACATTCCTATCCAGCTTACATTTTACTCTCAGTATGCTGTTTCAAGATCAAAAATGTAGTCAGGAATTCAATTGGGATGAAATGTGGAACATACCTAAATAAGAATAATGTTAATACCTTCCATCTTTCAACAGACATAAAATAAATAAATTAACTGATGTCCTTTCTCTGTGCATTGTATTACTAGTAGCATGATTAACTCTCTTCCAAACTGGCCTGGAGGCCTTTATTACTCTTCATATTGTTTATTCATTATGTGCCGTCCACTCAGTGTTGACTCTTAGTGATGACATAGATAGATTTTCTCCATGATCAGTTCTTCCAATAGCATATCGATCACCACGATAAGTGAGTCCATCTTCTTCTCTTAATTTGCAGGTTACCCAGCATTAGAGCCTTCTTTAAAGAGCAAGGTCTTCATATAATGTATCTGAATTCTTCCAATGGTAGGATTCAAATTTTATACAGGCATATAATAACCTTGCCTGTTCCTCTCAGGGGCAATTACTCTGTGCCTTGAGTTAGGTGATCTCTGATTTTATTCTCAGTGCAGTTCGGTCTGATTTACCTTGCAAAAGCTCCCATTTATTTCTAGTATTTAATTATCATCTATACTTTTCTAACTTGTTTAACACTTATTGATATCAGAAAGCAAAAAGTATAGAGGTATTCTGGCATGTATACTGGTATTTATAAAATAAATCTATACATGCTTCATCAACCACATGTAAAAAGAAACCTGTTAGATACTAAATTTTACCCAGTCATACTCTTCAAGGGTGACTCATTGGAAATATCCCATTTGCTTGAAAAGCATTTAAACTGTTCATGGGAGTTATGTTAAAACAGAGTATGACAAATATTATTCAATTCTTGTTTATCCTCTTGCTTTAGTCCTTCTCCACCCAAACCACTGGTTCTATCTCTCTTTCCATCAACTTGTATAGCCAAAGTTGTTTCTGTAATTCTGGAGAACATCCTATCTTGTCCCATTGTAAACATGCCATTTAAAGATAATAAGTAAGTAAATAAAATGTGTCATGGCTTATATATTTCAAAAGTATATTGAAGTTAATCACTTGCTTATTCTTCATTTTGCTATAAAATTCTCTTAACTTATATCCTAATTTTCTTGATGGCCTTTGGATCCCAACATGATATTTGTTTTATTTTAGAGGGGTAGAATGGGGTAAATAAAGCATCAAAAGAATTCAGCCTGCCCTTGTGATGTTTCAGAAGGCTTTTTCTCCAAAGCACGCTCATTGCACTGGTGGATAGGATGGGCAGTGAGGCTTCACAGGCCTGGGGAGCTTTGCTAGTGCTAGTGGACCAGAAGGCCGTTGAGGCTTCCATAGGTGGCTGCAAATTGGTGTTGCACTGAAACTTTCCCAGTTGAGTTCAGCCTGCTATGGGCCTCCCAGGATCTCCCTCAGGTGCCCTGCACCTCTTAGCTGCAACTCTGTCCATTTAATAACTTGAGATCATTGAATGATTTCAGCCAGGAGTGCCAAGATTGCAGTCATTGAATGAAGTGGTGATATCTTGCTTCATGAACACTTTACTCAACCACAGAGATCCAGTCCCAACTGTGGTTGTAAATTGAGGATTACCTGAAGTGCAGCAAAAAGAATAATGGCTATACTGGATTTGGGTAGTCTGGAAAATTTATAGGATAACAAGCCCTGACGTTTTTGCACAATCAGGCACAATGGAATAAACTGGCATCTCCTTCTGTAACTTGGCTGTTCTTCTTGAAGCCCATCTTGCTTTCTTCCTACTCTTGATATTCCTGACATGCAGTTTCCTATTTAATGAGGGATGTCCAAGGTTTATCATAATGGAATAAATAAGGCCTTGACCTCCATTGGCATTTGGGTTTTAGGGCTCTTGCACTAGCTGCTTGATGGATATGTACAGTGAAGAGGCAGACTTACGGGCAGAATACAAGAGTGGGGAGGAGCCGAATGTGATTTGATTGTGAATCAATTTGGTCAATGAGTTAGAGATTCCTCGCTCTTCTTCCATACACTTCTCATTCTGATGTTACCTAAATGGTAATATCTCAGCCATATCCTTTATTGGAATGCAAAAGGATTGGCCATTTTAACAATTTACTGTTCTTTGCAAGGTTTTCCGTTTTATCTAGCTGAAAAACAAAAGCCATGTCACAATTGTTACATCACACCGCTCTCCAGATCTCTTTTGAAAAAATACAGTCGCTTTATTTCTCTTTCTTTTCCATTAGTCACCTTGGCAACAGGGAAGTGGCTAAGCTAATTAGAGTCATGTCAGCAAAGGTAAGACAAGTGAATCATATCGTCATAAGGTTTGTAGCCCTTTGCTGAAGCATCTTTGCATATATCAATGTGATGCTTGCATTTCCTGTGGACGATTACTGGCATAGATACGAGCAGCAGGAAATAAGCTCAGGACTCATCTCTGAAGGATCCTTTGAATGTATTATTTCTTTGTGGAAATGATTGCAGCAACTTATAATCTGTGATATAGTACTTTCTCAAATTCAGGAAACAGACAGTATGAAATCTAAATTTCATCAAAATGTTATGTCAGCCCTCCAGAGGTTTTCTTTTATATAAAGTTTTTGGACAAGAGAAACATTACAGTAGAAACAATTATTTCCTGTTTTGAATGTTATATTTATTTATTGTATATGTTTTATTATTACATGGTTTGGATTGGGTTTTTGTTGTTGTGATTTATTATTTGTTTGGTTTATATACTGTACACCACCCAGAGTCACATTGTTTGAGCTGGTTTGCCTTATGAAACAAACAAATAAAATATGGTCAAATAAGAGAAATCTGGAAGCAAGCTTTTGTTTGCTATTCAATCCACCTGATATGCTGATCTTCAGTAGATGACTACTACATAATTTCTAGTGGAGTTTAGCTGTGCATGGAGACATATCTCAACATTATAAGTTTGGTACTCAGAGACTAATATCATAGGCTTAGCTGTGAAACACTGAGGATTTGACACGAAGTTTTAATTCAGCTATCTGGATTATGATCCCCAAAAGAGAAAGAGCGAGGCGAGTTATTTAGAAATTTCTGAAACAGGCTTTGAACTGTGAATGTGATGAAGGGGATTAGAGAATATATGAGATTGTGGTGTTCCTTCTCTCAAATAACACCATTCCAAATTCCGGCTGTAGCAACATATTCGGGCTGTAGATTCAGAACGTTAGTTCACAGCAATGAGAGTCTCTGATTTGAAGCAGAAGGCAATAAAGGGGGAGGGAATATATCCAAATAATACCTCGACAACAACAGTCATCCAGCCTAACAATATGGTGAGTCTCTCCAAAGTGCTGAACTAGCCCAATATCAAAAATAACTCGCTGCATCCTGGCATCCGCAATGCACCTGCCAATATAAAATGTCCCTTTGGAAGGAAGATGGGGCTGTTATCACCTCAACAATATGATCAGGGGCCTATTCATTATTTTAGATGCTTCTGCTTTCCGATTTGTCTCACTTGGCCCCACAGCTCTGTTGAGCTTGTTGATTTCCCAGAACTATTTGTTATAGTGGCTTCTTTTTGCCTCCAAATTGTGCTAAATGACCTTCGAACTGCTGCATTTTTGTCCTGATGATCTTCAGTGCACGATGAAGATGGATGGTAAACATCACTGACCATCAGTCATATGGCTGAGATGATTCTAGGAAGCATCTGTCCCCTTTATAGTCCATTTGACACAGATCTTTCCTTCAATGAACTGCAAAATACTACGGAGGGCCTGGAGCCAAGATTAAAAAATTAAACAAAATGCAAATAGCTAAGAAGGTGAGAGAATCTTCTTCCTCCCCAGCTAAAATAAATAAGCTATGTGTTCCTCATCCTTAAGAGGAATGATGTTTCACTTGCCTGCATTTGCAAGATCACCTTTCTTTGTTGCGAAAACACCATTTATTAGTTTCAGCAAATCAAGCTGCAAAACAATTCAAGAACTTTATTTCTGGACTGTGGGCCTCCTCCATTTTTCAGCTTTAATTTTTAAAAATTCATGGATTACTTACTTTTATACAATGAAAGGAAGAGGAACAGATGAAAAGTTCAGACTTTTTTTCTGAAAAAAAAATCACTGCCGTCAGTTGTAGCCATGGCCATCAAGTTATATGACTTTAAAAGAAACTGAACAAAGTCATGAAAGATTTATTTATCAGGAGCTACTAGTCTTGACTGTTATTACCCAAATCACAAACAGCATACCATGAATATTGGCTGCAAGAAACAAGACATATAAGAGAATTGTCGCCATCCAATTCCTGAAAATGAGCTTCTACAGTTCATTTGGTTGGTTTTTGGCGTGAGCATTCTTTGCTTTCCAAGGACTGGACGCACCACAGCACGTGGTCTCACAAATCTGAGATCTACAAATTTAGTGTAAATTTATAATTTAGCCTCTGGTAGTCAGAAAGACTCCCTTCAATATCTCTAGATGCACAGGCAAGGTGATTTAAATGTGAGAGCCTGTTTCCAAATCATAATTCTCCACGTATATTCTATTGTATCTATGCAAATCTATGCAAAGCTTTCTAACATTTTTTTATTACCAAACAACTGTTACCATTAAGGTTTCATCTTGGTCTGTTAGCAGTGTGCCATGTTAATAATCAATGTTTTCTTTGTTCTTCATTTTCAGGTGTAATTTATTGCTCATTTTATGTCTACAAGACCTCCTAATTGAAATTATTGCAGCCAGAATACATTGTTGGCAGGCAATATACTGGGCAGGTGGGCTCCTGCCTACTCTTCTCTATTTCTGAATAAGCCCCCAAATGTTTAAGTTAGCAGTGTTTAGGCCAGTTATAAAGAAAGAATTGTTTGTTGTTTCTACGATAAAGAGCTAAAACGAGTAATTTATTTTTTTAACTGCAGGAAGGATCGGCTGATGTAATTGAGTTATTTCTTTTAGCACCTTGAAAAACCTGGAGCTGCCAGGGGTTCAGTGCCGCGAATGGCAAAATCAAGGATGTGTTTTATCCTTTCTGCGCCGCTAGATGGCAGTGCGGTCCTGCACGTCAACGAGACTCACCCGGCAGCTCTCCGCTGCAAATAGGAAGCTACAAATAAACTTAGAAAAATCTATTTTATTCTTGCGGCTTCCACCCCGCACCCCCCAAATTCCTTTCCAGATTAATCCACGAAAAAGGTTTTCTATGATCACTAGCTCTATTTTGGCTCTTGGCGGTTTTCATTCCCTCCTTCTTTAAAAAACTTTGTGGATTTGCTACCACTTGGGGACAATTTAAAAAGCTTCTGTAGACTGTGCAAGAAAATACATTTGAGGAATAAATTCATTAAATGCTTGCATCCTTCCTCAACCACATTAAAGCTAACTGACTGGGGTGGATGGTTATTTTTATTTATTTATTTGATTTATATATTTCCAGTCTACTCAAAAGAATACTCTGGGCAGTTAACAGTCATTACAACACAAGTTGGAAAAAAAAAAGTTAAAATGGGATTTATAATGAATCAGCAAGCTTAAACCAGGCAAAAGAGACACATCTTAAAGACTGAAATTTTTGTAATGTCTTTTTTTAGGGTCACACCAAAGAAGCTACCTGTTCTAAGACTTTTATTGCCAGTTTACCTCAATGACTCTCAACAAAACCGATAAGCCGTTGTTTCCTTCTAAACTTTGGGAAAAATGAGTGTAAATTACCAAATACTATGTTAAAATATTACATAATTATTGTGTAAAAATGGCAAAATATTATTTAAAAAATACTTTATGGGCAACAGTCCCCATAATGGAATTTGACATGGCCAGTTTTGGCCTAGTTAAATGTATTCTGCTGAGGGCAAAACTGACCTTGCCAAAAGCATCAGAGACAGAAATGTGCTGAACGAAACCAAACGCTAACAACCCTTTTACATCTGCTAAGACTGAAGCCACCTCACTGAAACATATTTTGCATGAACCAAGCATGCATTCTGTGGTTTACCAAAAAAACCACTAATACTGTACTCGATTACAGAGGGAAACTCTATATTGGTGTGAGTTTGAGGATATTCCAAGACCATAAGAGTTTTTAATCTGATAGCAATAAAGAGGATCAAAAAGAACATTGATCACATGCTGAATTATTTGAGTTCAATAAATATAGATGCAAAAGTCAATCCTGGAGATTCAAATCTTCCATCCATAGGTGACAAAACAACAGTAAGAAAAATAAACCTGGACATTTGACATAAGCTAGTACACAGTACAACCTTCCTGTGTGATAGATTATTTTGATTCTTAAGTCTTTATTATGGGCTCTTTGTATGAGAAAATATTTCATACTAAGGAATAGTACAAATAATTATTTGAATAACCAGAATAAAACCTTGACATTTGGAAATTCAGCCATTGTTCCCAGTCAGTCCTATTCCATTTTTATGCTCTTTGATTTAACTTGCAGCCTGACCTCCTACACCTTATTTCCTTAACATGCTTCTGTAGAGGTCAGTTTGCCTG
>JANHZU010006237.1:671034-682160 GCA_032468055.1 Acrochordus granulatus | reverse complement strand
CCTTGACTTAGTCAGAATCTTAATGAGTACTTTTCACAATCTGATGGCCCCTTTGATCCTGGTTCTGCCTGCGTGCAGGATACAGCCCTGCCCGGTTTGCAACATCATTTTATCACTGTGATGATAATTCCGACCTTGGCTATTTGCTTCCAGATATTTCATTGCCAAACTAGGTAACTTCATCAGTGCAAATCTACTTGGGTTATGAAATTTCTGCAAGCAAACAACTAAGCTCAGAGATCACCAAGAACTTCATAATTCAACACTGAGCTAAAGATATTCTCTTCTATTATAACCCTGATGTATCATTCTTAGAAATTAAAGGAGAATCTACTCAAAATTACAGCTTTAACCTGGCTTTATGCATGTGTTTATAGTATTCTTCAAAATAAAAAGTTAAACTGAATCGTCAGATAAGCAATGGTAAGAAATGTTTTATTTTCTCTAAAATGCACAGACATAGAGCAAACAGAGGGGTTAGAGATTGTTTGTGGGTCTTGTTTCCAAAAATGTTAAAAATTTCTGCATTGGAAGTCTCTCATTACTGCTAACTTTGTACTGAATGTAAAAGAAAGCTTCCATGTGTTGTGTGGCTTTGATTGACTGATGATTCTTATATTCATAGAAGTCTATGAGGATTTTTTTTGCCCCGAACTTTGTTGCTAGCATTGAGTGAGAGTGGAGGGCATGCCAACAAACATAGGAATGCTATTCTTCTGTGCCTTTAATTCATGTTTACTGGCAATTTTGTGAAGAACATAATTATTTCAGATAATAATAAAATTAAAAAGAACAAGAACAAGGTTGGGCCTGAGAGAATTATCAGTGGCAGGATCATAAGCTTTGTCCAGTGAAGGACTGCAATAAACCGTAATTCATATACTGTGTGTATGTGTGTGTGTGTATACATACAGAGAGAGAGAGAGATACATGTAACTGAAGCAATCTGGCTTCCATGCAAGAAATAAACAGCTGTATTTTTTTGAGTATATAATGAACACCTACATATATGTAAATATTCATATATGTATACATTCAGCCCTCTGATAACATATGAAGTCTTGCCAGTAAGTAAAATAATTATTAAGCTGCAAATAAACTTCTCTTACTTAAAAAAAAGAAAAATGGTGAGTGCAAGAGTGATTGAGAGCTTGTTCTCAGGAACAATTAGGTGCAGTGATGTTGGAAAAGTGACTAAGGTGTGAGAATTAACAGGCTTTTGATTAGTTTGATTAGCAAGAAAGAGGTGTTCTTGAAGTTAATCCCAAGATCTCACAATGGCTCATCTACTGCATAATGTAAGAGGCTAAAAATAAAGTGAAGGTTCATCAAATACTATTTTATGGTTAATAGTGGGGGGAGGTTGTTAATATTAAGATAAGTTACTTTTTATACTGTTCTTCCTCTCTCTAGCTTAAATTTTATACACTGTGATTCTTTGTTCAAATATTGAAAAGGGAAAATTGAACAACAAAAAAAGTGCACATTCCAAAAATGTATCAGAAAGACTTCAAATAACGACATACTATCAAAACTCCCATGTGTGTTTGATTGTCTGCAATTCATTTGGGCAAAACAATACATAAGCCAACAGTTTTTGAATTAACATACCTCAAATGAGCTAACTTACAGAATGCATCCAAAATCTAGGACCCATGACTCCCATGGGATTGAAATTTGGCAAAGTTATGCCAGCTTCAGTACTATCACACTGTTGTACCACATGGTCAACCACTGTCATACAATCATAATTTCCATCCACTCCACTCTCTGCCAGCTTCATACTGGGAAAGTCAATGAGGAAGCTGGCAGGAAGCCAGAAGCTGCTTTTGCTTCCACTGCTTTTTTGCTCACCTGTGGTCATTCTGTTTCTCTGTTTAGGTAAGGACATATCCTAAAATGATGACCTAATGGGTCATGGTCACTAGTCTTTATCTAAACACACATCAGCAAATCTGAGGAATAGTGAAAAAGAAATGAAAGAAGGAGAAGCAAGAAATTAAGAAAGAAATGTGAGAAAATAGTTTAGTGTAGCTTTTTATTTTTATGTAAAATCTATGACCATATAGGTGAAAATGCTTCAGAGTGTTTGTGGGTCTTTGGAACAGCATGAAATGTGGGCAATGTAAGAATAGCCAGATAGCACCCAATGGAGGGACAGCCCTTGGATGCATCAAAAGGTTTTGAGGCTGATTGCATAAAAAGTATATTTGCATTTTAGTGTTTCTTTAGCATTGTTGCCCTGCCTTTTTCCAGTAATATTGTGCTAAGACTTAAGAGCATAGGAAAAGAATCTGTTTGTCAATTTGCAGATAAATCAGAATAATCAGCTGGTGTTTCATAAGTGAACATGCACCCATTATTAGTAGTATTGACAGTTGGGACTTACTGTGGTATTGCCATTTATCTTGTAAGGAGGATTCACATTTCCAGCTGTGAATATGAAATAGTACCCAGCGGTTTTGACTGCAACTGGTGTTAACTAAAATTTTGGGGTGGGCCTATGAATCTGATGGGTGTGAGCTTGGGAAGACTCCGGGAGGCAGTGCAAGACAAGGGGGGCTGGCGTAATGCAGTCCATGGGGTTGCGAAGAGTCGGACACGACTAAGCGACTGAACAACAAAAAAAATGTTAAAAAAGCTTTTCATTTTTGCATCAAAAGGTACTAGATGTAGTCTTTGACTTATGATCGCAAAGGAAACACAATTTCAGTTGCTATGCATTAAGCAAGTCATCATATGATCATACCCAATTTTAGGACCAATTTTTTACCTTAGTTGTTAAGTAAAGCACATAGTCATGAAGTGCGTTATGCAATCATTAAACAAATCTGGCTTCCCCAACTGACTTTGCTTGTTGGAAATCAGCTTCCAAATCATGATCATCTGACCAAGTTGCTGCAACCATTGTTATTGTGAGCCAATTGCCAAGTTCCTTGTGATCACAGGTGGTATGACAGTTTTAACTTTGAGGAAGGTTGTAAGTCACTCTTTCCATGGCCACTGTAACTTTGAAGCATCATTAAATAAATGATAATAAATCAAAGACTACTTGTAAACACTGAAATATCCATTGATCTGCCTTTATCAAACATTATTTTGGTTCATAGTATTCTTTTCTCTACAATCAATCCTCTTTTTTGGGCATAATTCTAACAGAAAAGCCGAGAAGTTGGTTATTTCTTTGAGCCACAGACTTAGGAAAAGTACATCTCATTTGCAGAGCAGTTGGTAAATTCATGCTGGTAAAACACGTCATCCTCCAGGAACATCAGTTCTATCTCACATGGATGTTTTAAGGAGAGATTGACAGAGGGAGAGAGAGATCAAAGAAAAGAAAGCTGAATGGGTCAAATCTCACATGTTTCTGTGCCACTCTAAAGCTTTGGCAAGAGAAGATTATGACTGCAACTTCATTAGGAGAAGGGGAGGCATTTTCAGTAGCCTCATCTATTGAGTAGAGAGAGTGGATCCTAATAAAAAGAATGACAGATTAAAAACTGTCTGGAAGCTAATGTATTGTTGACTGGACTATAAATGGCTGGTGCTTGGGTAATGAAAAATGAGGAAAACAACTCTATGGGGTGGGGTAGGGAGCAGTGGATGAGTAGGTGGAGCAGGAGGAGTGGAACATACTTGAATTCCAAAGATTTTCTCTGAAGCAAAGTGCTGCTTGAAGGGAAAAATAGACAGCCTCAGCTGAATTCCTTCCTCCTGTTTTGCCTAAATTGAATCCTGCTGGAATAGTTTAAGCTTGATAAAGATAATAATTACAAAAAGAAGAGATATTTATTTAAAAATTGCATGCAGATGGTACTTAACTGAATGATTGCCATGATCTTATTATTAGCTGAAATGGCCGTATTTAAAATAGGATAGAGAAAAGACCAAAACTCTAGCTTGCTTGCTTGCTTGCTTGCTTGCTTGCTTGCTTGCTTCCTTCCTTCCTTCCTTCCTTCCTTCCTTCCTTCCTTCCTTCCTTTCTTGATAGACTTGTTTCACTAATACCAGAGATGGGAAATTTGCCTTGTTGGTGATACAATTATAAGGAACGTTGATTGAAAGAAGCCATGAGTGAACTGTCCAGCTAGGAGGCAGTCCCTACTGGATGTTGGCTATGCTACAGAGCTAGATGGGGTGACCATGCTAGTAATTGGATCATCTGTAAAACCCAAGATTGTCAGTGAATAAATCCTGAAAGAACGCCAAATAATTTTGCTTTGGGAAAGAAAACTGCTTTAGTAAATCCTTGCTGAACTCCAACATGCCTTTAGTTTTTAAATGTAATGTAGTTGAACTAAACCACCATGGCTTTTTCAACTAAAAAAATCCATCTTGATATGATGCGTGACCACTACTATTATAGCTGCATGTGATATATGAACCCAGTTCTCCATTGCATCAGAAGCCTTTTTAATGTAGGTTGGATAATTGTCTCTTACTCACTTAGCAGTTATTATTAAAGCAATATCTTAACAAACTTTACTTTAATATTGAAATATTTAATATTTATTGCCAAGTTGTCTTTCTTTCAAGAATGAGACTTCTCATGCATGAAAAACTCCAGTTCTAGGAGCAAACTAAATGTCAGAGTCCTTGCTTCGTAAGTTGCAAAAACTGTGGGAAATGAGCATCCCAAACCAAAAAATATTATTTTTGCATTGGACATATTAGTAATTTTCAGTATGAGGAGGAAAGCTCTTCTGATCCTCCAGAGCCTGATTCCTTTCCAGTACATATGATTATCCATTTGAAAATGATCACACATTTTTCATTAAAAAGTCTTCTGCAGGCTTTTCCAGAAGAGTGTTTGTCTTCCCAGAGAGAAAGAAAGCCCTTTATTTCATTTGTGTGATCAGAAAGAAGCAGGGCTTCCCACCTCCACCCTTTTTCTCTGAGCATGCAGCAAGCTTCTGAATGCTTCTGTAGAAGAAAAAAAAACTAAAATCAGGGGCAAATGCAAGGTGACAAGAATTTCTTTTCTGGATGGTAAAATGACATATGGATTCATAACCCCTTGCGACTTTACAGAGTCTTTAGGCATTTTTGAGGGCCATCAGGATTTCAGTGATAATTTGTTAAAATTTATTTTATATCTACTGAAAGGGCTACAGGCCTGTTTTTAAAGGAGGCTCAAGTACAAAAAGCAAACAAGTGGTTTCTAAAGAATGGGGAAAAAATCCTTCGATTTTTAATCCATGAAAGATTACAAGCCAGGACAAAATACTGATTCTATTGCTGAGCAATATTGTTGTAGATAATTAAATGAGCTTTCGCATGGTCCAAGAAACATATATTTTGGTATATAAAAGTCACTGAGTGATGCATATTAATAACATTGTATTATTTATTATAAAACTATCACAAATGCTCTTAAAATGCAGAACTTTAAATTAATCTTAGAATACCTTTCCCATGATGTTGAAAATAGAGTGCCAGGTCTTATCTGAATTTCAGTCACTTTTTTGGCAGGAGACATTGCTGTCTCTTTTGTATTATACAGTATTATGCCTTACTGAATGGAGTCCTCCTTATCAGATTAGAAAGTTCGATAGCATATGCAGAGAGAGTTGATACCTCAAATTAGACATTGCATAGTGTATATTTTTGGGAAATAACCAAAAGGAAATGTATGAGCTGAATTCTCGATGAAATAGGTTACATCTAAAGGGTTAATTCGGGTAAACAGAACGGGACTATAGTAACTACAGCTAGATAATCTGTTTAATGGCTTTATGAAGATTTCTACAGTGCTATATGTGTGTGTAACACAACAATTAGCTCGACTGATGTAACCTGCATGTAGAGAGCATACAAACAGAAAGTATATACTGTACTCTCTTCTAGCACTGCTTATTGTTTTGCTTATTGCTTATTGTCTTTTCTGTTGCTCAGAAAGTTAGGCTACATTGACACCATTCTCTTAGTGCCATACTATGTCCTTAGAACAGAGGCTTTAACACATTTTCCTATCCAGTAAATTAGGTGGAAATGTAACATCAGTTATTCTTTGGAATCCCTGGGAAAACATCTTTATTTTCTTGATATAACAGTTTGGATGTTGGCAAAGGGGAAAAGAGGACGGGGAGATCAGGAGACACCACAGGCAAAATGAAAGAGATTGTGAATTAAAAAAATATCTAAAATATCTCCAGATCTTTACACTTCCTGACCTGCTTAAAATTTAGATCAGTCCTTGGGTCAGTCTGAAGGATTTCTCTCCTGTTGCATTATAAAGATGGTTGTTTTTTGTTTCGAATTGCCTGAACAGGGAGGAGAAGCACACATATTTATTTGTTCTCATTTTGCCCTGCTGCTTTATCACCAGCAGGTCACTGGAAATATCCGAGCCTCTGATATTAGGGCATTCAGTAAGACTGCCCTGTTGTGCAGACAACAGCTAGCATGGCTTTGGCACTGTTTTTGTGAAGATCAGATGTGCTCAGTGAATGTGTCTTAGATATTACAGCAAAATGTTCTTTGCAAGGTGATAATTAGGTACATCTGGAAGCCACATGTGAGTGAGCTTTTACTGCAATATGCTATTGTTAAATAGGTATAAGCTGATGATGCAAAGGAATTTTTGACTTTATCTTGATATTTGTACCTTCTTGTCTATCCTGCATAAGTGTCCAGAGAGACAAGTGTCATTCCATATGCTGTTGAGGTTACTTGCTTTTCTTCTTTCCAATCTCATCCAATTGGATTTGAAATGTGGAGGGATTCTTTACCTCCAAGTGTGTGTCTTCTTAAAACTGACTTTTTCTAAGCACAGTCAGGCAGTTTTTACCAAGGCCAGCTGGAGTAAATTCTCTGTGTTTGACAGATGATGAAGGGATGGAGGATTTATAACTTATTTGAGATCTCATACATCACCCTTTCTGTTGCATGCTTATGATGGCCTTGCCAAAAGATAAAGAAGTGTAGGACGCTCTGTATGGGCCATGGTGACAGGCCAGGGACAAATGTCTCTGTTGGGTAAATTGATTTGAATGGCTCCAGTGAAATATCAGGCAAGGCAGAAAATATGATTGGGTTAATGACTCTGCCTGCATTGTATCCCAGAAAAATTTCAAACAGCAGACAAGTTAATTAAAGTCATATTTGGCAAAGGATCTGGGGGGAGGCCACAATATATAGATATGGTTAAGAATATCTATTTGTAGATAACTTCTTTATTAACTGTATTTGTTGGTTTACCTGAAAGTTATTTTTCTATTACTTTAAGTGTATATTCCTGTGAAGTCAGTAAATAGCATTTGTAAATTTATAGTATGTTTATCCAGGTAAAACTGTACAGAATATTTTTCCATTCCCCAGAGTCTAACAAACAAAGACATAGAGGCATAAAACCGGAATGAAAAGATGGAGAGTAGGCAAATTATTTATTCTCCTCCGGTGAAATTTAGTGCACGTAAAACTCAATATGGTATTAAGAATTCATTTTCTGTGAGCAAAAAAGGTTTATGGCTACAACACTGAGAATCTGCTCAGCAAGTCAAAGTTCTTGCTGTTTAATTGCATTGCTTATTTATATTTTTAAAGATTTTATTTACTATATTGAGGCCTTTCCTATTATTTAAAGGAAAAGTGGTGTTGAAAAGTTGGATATAAATAATTTGTCTTTTTAGTATTACATACTGAAGCTCACACAAATTATCTTGAAAGATGTCATGATGGAAGGGGAGAATAAGGGTGGTCAAAAAGTACCATTTGCTCTTTGAGGCAAGATCATTTGTGTTGGTGTTAAACAAACTTCACCACACACCATCAAATGAATTTTCATTGCTACCTTCTGTGAGTATTCTACCAAATGGAGCATGATGAGTGACAATGAGAGACTAGCATCATGCCTCCCTTAATGTTATTTCACTGCAGGACAAGAGCTCATTCTTTTCTCAAACTGTTGGGGTTCTAACAATGGTTAGCTTGGTGATGTTTATTCAGTATTATTTATTTACTTTTTTAAAAAAAATCTATACCTTTATTGTTAAAACATTGAAATACAAAAAAAAATAGAAAAAAGTAAATTCTGAAATACAAAGAAAGAAAAAAGCAAGATAATCCAAAAAAATACTGAATAAAGGTAAAGGTAAATTAAATTTTAATGATATTCCATTTCCACTTCTCTCTACCCAACCACAAGAGCATATTTGCACTGCATCAAACAGGAGTAATTGTTATTTATTTCTATTTGAGTCCTAAAACTGTCGTGTTTCTAATTCTAATTTTAGCACTGGGCAGTTTATTCCCTATTTCTATATCCTGAAGAAGGAATTTTCCAATAATTGGGAGGATATAGGGCCTCACTGCCTAGATGTGGTGTTCCATACAGAGCCTGACACAGGGACTTGACATCGAGTTCCTGTTTTCCTAGTGTAGCACCTCTTCTTTATGCATGGTGTTGTCGCATGACAGAAGCGCAACACAGCTGGGTTGCCTGGAGTAGGCCTGCAGGATTCAGAGCGAAAGCTCCAGGCAAGCCCAGAGAAAACTATCCTTGGGAGAAGGAGAACATGAGGTAGATAAGAATATCTTTGCTGGGGTTGCTTTCAGCCAGTACACACAGAGCTAAACGACTGCCAGCTTGCACTTCTGATCTGCCTGGACAGGCTAAACAGCCAGGCAGACCAAGAGCATTATCTGACAGGGCAAGTGTGATGTGCAGTTTTATCCCAGGAAAAATAAAATTAATTGTTTTAAGGGATCATGGCACCACAAAGTTAGAGAACCTCTGTTTTAAGATTTAAGGTTCCCGTCCATCATCGTTTATCATTTGTCTACCCTTCTTTTTCTTTTATCATAATACATTTTTATATTGCTTTTGTTTCTATTGTAAGTGCCTGAGGAATTTTACTATTAGCTGAATTAGAAATGCTTTAAATAAATTTACATTTCCTGAATTTTACTAAAGCGTTTTACCAGGTTTAAATCCTTCAAGTTCCCTTCCAATCCTATGATACTGTATAACAATGGTAACTACACATTAATTGTTCTAATAAGTAGCATTTATTTACTGATTTATTGGTATGATTTAATTACTACCGCAGTCCAAGATGGTCTAGATGGTTTTCAGATGTTAACACAATGACTTAAAATAATACAAAATGAGTTATCAATAGAACTAATATTGATGCTGACGACTTCACAGTTAATTTTCATAGGCATTCTGCAAGAAGTGACTTTTTAGCTCTTTCCACAAGCCCATGTGAGATGGGGACATCCACACTTGGAGCATGGCTGTTCCATAGGAGCCGAACACCCAGGATATGCAGTTCCCAGTTAGTTGTAAGGTGGTTAGATGAGATGGGGGAGATTCCAGCTATTAGTAGATTCTCTATTCATGTGTATCTGCAAGGAGTGAGAAGGACAAGTTGTGTGTCATCTGTGATGATAATCATGACATGTGTGGTAGTGTCATTGTAATTTCAAAAGCATCCCTGCATCCCTGTTTCTCTGTTTTTTCATCTCTGTTGAAAACTCAGTACATCTCAGTAGCAGTTGATGGGTGTTTAATAAACAACACAAATATTCTCATCTATTATTCAGCACATCTATCAAACTTGGTTTTGCTAAGCTTTGTTTCTCTTTCCACTTTTGCATTTTTTGTGCTCCATTTTTTCATTTTGTAATTTTTTTAAAATCTCAATATTTTATTCAGATAGTTTCATAAATATTTCTCTTCATTTTCTATAACATATACATTTTGAGCGTAATATTGCATAGGATACACAATTTTCTGAGTAATTTCCCTACTGTGTATATTTTTTTGTGTTGTGTGCTCTTTTTTGTAATGTATGCATTTCTATAAACAGTTTCTGCCATTGCATATGTGTTTTTGTGACCATTAATTTGAACTGCAGACAGCTTCATCTAATGTAGAGAAGAGATTTCCCTGTAACTATTTCGGGTTCAAGTACAAGACTGAAAAATAAAAAACGGAGTAACTTGGCATTTAAAATAGAAACAAAATACATTTCCTCTCAAATTGTTTGCTTACCTGTCTACCTACTCACTTTGGCACAGTGGATATCATTGAACAACTGTATCTTCTAAGGTGAAGGATGGACAAGTGCTCTGAAATTGCTACATGCCAAGTAATAGATCCTGGTAATTATTGATCTTAATACTTAAAGAAATGTCATAATTATATAAGAAATTGAGACACTGACTTTTTGAAGCATTAAGGCCTAAGGGCAGGGACATAAGTTTGGGATCAGCTTCCACATCAGTGATCCAGTAATGTAGTCTCTGCTAAGTGACACAGAATGCCAGGAGATAAAATTTCAAAAGAGCAAATTTTGGAAGCCTGAAGAGGCAAGAAAAGAATCAGTGCTGAGATCAAACTATGTAGTTTGGCAAGCTAATAACCAAAGGGAAGCTGGAGGAGGGCTGGAAACCCATCAAGAGCAAAGTGAGATAGGAAATAGCCTAGGAACAAATAATTGGGCATTTCTACATTAGGAGACAAATAATCGATTACACAGTTAAGCGCAGTGAAATATAAATTTGCAAATGAACTTTTGAGGACCATAGTCCACCTGGCTGTAACTCAGACATTCTGACAAAATGTTCTGTGTGGTTGATTTATATTTTCCTAAAACTGAAAAGAAGATGCCACAATTTTATTATTATCAGAGGAATTAAAAGCTTTGGAATCTGGAGATTTAGCAATGTGTAGTTGGGGGTTAGGCTAAATTAAAGGGAAAGAAATGAAAAGAGGGATAAGTGAGATATTTTTGATAAAACTTGGTAGCTGCTGGAAAAAGTGCTTTGCACAATCAGGCTGTTACTGGCATAGTAAATATATGAATATTTGTTTATTTGAATTATTACTTCATTCTTTATTCTGCAGTAAGGGAAACATGTTCAATGGATTACTAGATATAAGATTCAAGAACTTGAGAATCCTAATGTTCATTTTTTTTAAAAAAGCTGTGAATATGTATTTCAAAATATATCCCTGAAGAGATCTCAGAAACTGAGAAAAATCAAAATAAAACTTTTGAAAGAATAAAGATGCAATAAGTGCCTCCTCAGAGGAAACATGTCTGTGAAGACTCTCACTTGTCCAGGGTAATTGCATCACAACAAAGTTTAAAAAACAGGCATCTGGACTGGATTTT
>JANHZU010006237.1:640667-655791 GCA_032468055.1 Acrochordus granulatus | reverse complement strand
GTCCCTAACATCTGAAACAAGTAACCATGATTAACACATGATATAAAGCAGAAATAGAGCAAACTAACCAGCATTTACAGATCTGCTTCGAGGCAGGTTTGGGCCTCAGATGCTGCTTGCTGGCTTGGAAGATCTGCTGCCACCACCACTCAAGACAAAAGGGCCTTTTCCCTCAGCTTTTCCAGGCATTGTGGGTGGTTTGGAAGTGCTTCTTGCCTCCGTACTATGAGGGGAGAAGTGACGAGGAGGGATTTCTGCTTTATTTTGTCTGTGTGTGCGTGTGCATGCATGCACTTTGAGAATATCCTGGCATGAGGGAGAGGAGAGGAGGGGGAGGGGACTGCTTGGAGATTGAATCTCCAAGAATCTCCAATCTTGGAGATTGAATCTCCATCTCTTAAACACCTTTCACTTAATTTAAGCTGTTTACGCAATGAAAGAGGGGGGCTCATTGCGATCAGGATTCTGGCAAGGTTAGTCACATGCACAGTAACGGAGTAAACTGCACACGGCAGTCAGCAGAATGCTCACGCACTTGCCACATCGGCAGAACTCTTGCACAGAGTTGCTGCCTGAACAAGAAATACAGAGCGCGCTGACTGATGACACGCAAGTTATCGCACAAAGTTTGCTTGTCGTGTGAGTTGTGGCTCGTCTAGCAGAATAAATTTGATTATTTTTTTTGCTCGTCCTGCAAGTTTCACGTCTTGTGAGTCACTCGTCTTGTGAGGTACCACTGTAGTGAAATCCTCTGCAAGCGTTCTCCATGCACATGTAAAGGTAAACTAGGAAGGGGACATAATGTTCATACACATTTTGCTCCAAGACTATTCACACAGATTTTTACTAATTTAGTGCAGAGATCTGTGATAGGGCAGTCAGTGTATTTCATATCTCACAGTGTTTATTGACATGTCTGTAAGGATGATCTATTTACTATGGACAACTGAACTGGCCAAAGGATGAAACCAATAGGTCAACATGTCCTTCACCTATAATATACACTGGAAGGACTCATGTGTATAGAAGTGTGTGTGTTTGTGTGTGCATGTATATGTATAACTAACAAACTTTGTAGTCAAAATTTTTAGAAAAGCACGAGGGAATGATTTGTAAAACCTCATGAGAACTTGGGTCTTTCCCTTAAATTGGTTACAATTTTTCAATGATTCTTTAAAAAAATATTCCACAGACATATAATATTAGATTCCCTGAACTATCTAACGACTTTGCAGCTGATAAACTCCTACTCTGGAATTCACTTGTGTTTCTCTATACACATATACTGATCATAGCTAGATGCAGAATGCATGTTGTTCATGCAGAAAGTCCTTAACATCTTTGCTTTAAAAGATCAGCTAGCAATGAGTTCTCTGTGAATTGTCACCAGTCAGAAAAGAACAATATTGAAACAGATGGGCAAATCATCTTGTAACAGGCAGCATCCTGTGTCTGTCCTTTCATAAAGGTATGAGAGAGAAGGGGGTGGTGAAGGATAATGTGTAAAAAGCTTTCTGCTATGCATAAAGAATTTTCCTGCTCATTTTTCATGGCCCTTTCAGGTTACATAGTTTCTAGTCTGCATTTCCGAAGTAATTAGGATAAAAAAAATTGTCTTTGTGTGGAACTTGCTGATCAGATTAAGTGGCAAGAGACATTCTATCTTCTGAAGCCAAGATGGGGTCTTACTTAGCTGGGACAACTGCTAAGTTGGTGGGTCAAACTAAAGAGGTAACTGTGACAGCACAATTGAAGCCCCATTTCTTTTTTACAAGAACCATAACCCTCGACACTTGTTAAAAAGGGAAGGGTTTGAATCTCAGTGTCACAGCCATCATCTTGATTCTTTTTACCTTCTTCTACAGATTTGGGCATTTGAACCTCTGGTTTGGGGTGTTTTGTTCTCATCTTATGGTACTACACAGAAAGTTCTGCACAAGAACAGTAAGATGCATGGTTGTGTATTTCAACTTCCTCTAGCTAATCCATCATGGCACATGTAACAATTGTAGATTTTAACTCCACAAGTGTTTATTTCCAGAGGTGAAATAAATAAATAATTAGGCATATGAATTTTCTTTCTTTCTTCTTGTCAAAGAAGAAAGAAAGAAAATTATTTTCTTTTCTTTCTTTCTTCTTGACTTCTTATTGAACATAGTTATTTATTTTGCTAAACATCCATAATTTGAAAATTACTTTATTTAGCCGCCAGTTATTTAATGTCATGGTTCTATTAGCTGAGCTCATGAGTAAAGGGGGGAAATAGATTTGGATCAGTTGATTAATTACAAGGAAAGGTTTTCATTGCTAAGAACAGCAAGGAGTACCGTGCCCCCACTGTTGCAGCCCAGAGGTGGGAGAGAATGAAAGATCTATCTCATGATTCTGTCTGTACGTTTGCATCAGGATACATTTTTCAACTCCAGTCTTCTTATAATGGTTCAATAAAAGTGGATGAAAGCATAATTAAAATTTCTTACAAGCTGTGGTTTCTCCCTGGAATTGTTATTTAACGTGATATTCATTTATTTTTCACACTACTACTCTCTAATGCAGCAATTACATTTCTCAGAATTTCATTATCAATATAAAACCATTAGGTGTTATTTCTGGAAAAACCTGATTACTGGCTCAACAGTTTAGGAACCTCTTTTCCGTCAAATGAAAGTCAGGAGAATGACCAGTATATCCAACAGGGTAGGACCAATCCAGTGCAGATTTTTTCCATACATTCTTGCTAACATGAAAACACCAGTTCCAATGAGATATAATGAAGTCCTTGATAGTATCATTTTAAAGAAGGTCTTTATTGACTTCTTCCTTCTCTTCGATACTGTAACATCATGAGTAAGTATGAACTCTTGCAAGAGAAAATTTGGCTCTAATATTGAATCAGTGCAATATTTGCACTTTGCATCTTGTGTGCATAAGACATTGAAATGGAAGTTAACCAAATGTAACAGGTTTGTCCAACGTATAAAGCTTTCCTTTGTTTTGTCTTGATTCTATTTGATAATTGCTCTCTTTAGCATGAAAAGCAGTCAGGACTGCTATTTAAATGTCAGGGGAGACTCCATATCTCAGAGATCTGAGTGGTTTTTGAGGATAGTGAAAATGCTCCACCTCATATCCTTATTACAGTAGAGATACAGTAGAGATAGGGCATACAGTAGAGATAGATACAGTAGAGAAAAGGGGTCTGATGAGTTCCACAGCTTATTCTTGTGAAGCAGGGGCCATGGACAATTAGGAAGAGTGTAGATACTGTATAACAAGCAGCTTTGGTCCTGAAAACAAGGGAAGTTTACAGTAGATGTTTTCACACTCTATACACAATTACATTAAGCAATCAGGCAATTCTGAAAAAAATCAGAAAATTCAGAAAAAAATGCTAAAGAACTGAGCCTAAAAAACCAGCCCTTTATCCTGGGATTTTCCAGACTGCATGACAGTGAGTTACACTGCCTGGATGAATGCACTGGCTTCATGGAATGTGAGGAAACTCTGAGTAAGAATGGCAGTTTCATGATGGACCTTGAGCTATAGTCCATGCAGATCTGATATCTTGTTCTCAGACTTAGGAATTTCAAGCATCTTGGACTTAGGGGGTGTTTTCTCAATGATGCTCCTTAGCCTAATGCTTCTGTTATTATGTGTAGCTCTGGCCTTCAGGACCACCAGTCTGACCCATGAACATTCATTAAATATTTGAAATCATTTCCTAGGTGTATGAAATGAATTAGTCTGCTGCATAATGTTGATATGTTCCTGTTATATTAAGTCTTCCAGGATTTTGCTTGTTTTGTTTTCTTATTCCTTGCATTGTAGTTCAGCTCACTTAGATTAGTAGAGTTGAAAAGGACTCAGAGGTCATCTAGTTCAACTCCCTGCCCCTCTTGCAGGATCAGCTAAACATTTCCAACAGATGGATATGGAGTCTCCCCTGAAAGGGGATCATATCACCTAATGGGGCAACCTACTTTAACTTAGCCTTAGAAAATTCCTCCTAATATCTAACCAAAATCTACTTCCCTGCAGTTGGAAATGAAAGGAACTGAGAGAAACAAAAGTAATTTTAATCTACTGATTTAATGGTTTTAAGCAATTACAAGAATTTTTCCTTCTAAGGCACAAAAGCTCTTGATTTTGGCTGTATCTAATGATTCTCTTAGGAGATATCCCTCCTTCACTTGATCATGAGCAATGACTCAAGTCTGATCCCCCTCTTCACACATGGTTCAGTCCTTGTTTCCCAAGAAATTATTTGAATTCTACAGCTTTAATGGGTGTTTCAAGGTTACAAGAATTTCTCCTGCCTGCCTAAACTTCTGACCTTGGAATGTAACTTAATGGTCCTCATGGGAGTTGGCCCCCCTATGTTTGATCATGAGTAATGACTCTAGGCTACTTCCCCTCTTCACACATGGATCAGGCCTAGTTTTCTCCCACAATTATAGTCAATAAGCTGACCTCAGAATCAGAAAAGCTGATTGATTTTAGTTATTAATCCTCATTAATGCTATCTTCAGAGTAGGTTTGGCATATAGATCTGCTTTACAGTGTAATGCAGATTGTTAGCTAATTACCTGTTATTAGCTCACTAGCACTGCTGATGTTACCTAGTCAAATAATGAAACATATGCAAAGAAACAACCAACCTCAGAGAGCACCAAGGACTCCTCTGTTAGCTAATTTTTACACAAGTGAAGTCTATTTAAATGCATTTTAATACCTTTTTGAAGTCTGATTAACGATGGTTATTCTTGCATATTTGGATGGACAGATTTGTAATCAGTAATAACATACCATCCCTTGAAACTTTATATTGTGCTTCAACCTTAAGTTTGTTTTATATGAATGGAATAATGTTTAAGAACAAATTGCCTTTAAAAAATGACTAACGATTCTGAAAGAGATTTGGATGTATTTTAGTTAGTATGGTATTAAATGCCATTTCTGTAGTTGCTTACGTATTGTATCTATGTATACAGTTAGTACAATTTTATACATTATCTTAGAACAATACTTGGTTAAATTCTTAAGGAGAGATATCCTCCTTAAGAGTGTATCCTACATCCTTTTTCTTCTTTTACTCCAGGACTGAATACAATTATAATCTAAAAGAAAATAACCATGGCCCCTGCTTGGTAGCCAAAATACTCAGTATCCATTTTACAAACCTGCCGTGGAAGTCAAGCAATAAATGAGAGAATGATAACAAGACTTAATAGTAAAATAATCTGCCTGAAGCTTGGCTTTGTTAGGCTGTTGCAGCTTTCCTGTCCTTCTTTCTGTATTTCATTTGCTGTTAATTATTCAGACTCTTGCAAGCAGCAAAATGGTTTTGTTTTCCTTTAGGTGCAATTAGAGCAATCAAAGGGTTGATAATACTGAAGTGGAAATGTGCTGCTATTCTTGATTGCCATGTCTGTGTTGCTGGGTTCTTTCATGATCCTGTCTCTGTCTTTCTTCCTGTTACTTTTTAAAATTATGTCTCCCTCTCTCTCTGTGTGCATGTGTCCATGTCCATATATAGTATTTGTATATTTACAGCATGAACAGATAGGATGTCATAGTCTGTTAAATGCTAGTGAAGAAAAAATATAATACTTATTTTATTTCTAGTATTTATGAAAGAAAAAGGGGTGTTTCTGTAATTCCTATTAATACTGATGTTATTGCCCAAACAAAATTAAATTTACATTTTAAGATTAGTATTGTAGACTTCACATTTGGAAAAAATGGAGAAATTATGTAGATATATGAATAAGGAATATCCGTCTATCCATCCATCCAATGGGAAAAATAGTAATGGGTGAGAATATGAAATCCTGGAATCCATAACATACTTGGTTTGATTTCTGGATTAATTTTAATTTATTACATTTTTTACATAAACAATCATAATTATTAGCAATGTTTTGAGAAATGTAAAGAAGACCTACCACATTCCAAGAAGGACTTACAAATCACCAATCACCATGAGCCCAAAATTTCCTGTAGGTTCTGGAATTTTGGCTGGTGGGTCTAGGAGAAGAGCCTTCTCTGCTGTGGCTCCTGACCTATAGAACATCTTGCCCCCCAAGCTGAGGGCTGCCCCCTCCCTTATGGCCTTCTGGAAGGGCCTTAAGACCTGGCTCTGTGAGTTGGCCTGGGGCTCCGGGGGGGGTCATCATCTTGGAGGTGGCTGGTTGACCATTAGCCATCTCCACCCCCCCTTTTTACATGCAATATACTTTTTAGCTCGTCTCCTCTTGTTCTGCTGGGTTTTTTATTTTATTCTGATGTTTTAAACTGATTTATTTTAACTTGTAATGTTTTTTAATATGTGTCTTTTGTTCGCTGCTGAGAGTCTTCAGATTTCAGTGGCATAGAAATTAAATTAAATAAATAAAACAAAATGTATTGTATTTCTTCTAGCATTAAAATATGCAGAGGATTTCACTTAAAATTGAACAAATTGTAAGTTATAAAATCTCAAAAGAGTATTTCAGAGGTCTGTTCAATTATTTACAGGAATGTATTGATAAACCAAAGCATGAAATTATTTTATTAACAGCAGTATAAATATTAGTACTAATTTATATAAAAAAACCCTCTCAGGATGATGATGATGACAGAATATAGATTAGGGACATATTTATTGATTTCTATTTATACTTAATGAGAGTCAAATATATGTTCATGAAAATCACAAAAGTATAAATTTTAATAATTTTCTGCAGCCTTTAGTTTTATGATGTTGACGTAGTTGAAAGATACTTGCAGAAAGTAGCTGATCTGCAGTGAGGAAACTGTACAACACATTTTCTATTCATGGAAGATGTGTGACTTTATGAGAACAGCCTATTCTGAACTAATGGTATGATTGTACACATGAATAAACTAATAATAGTTGAACATCCAACAATTTGTAGGAGTTAGATCATTGTTTAAGCTTGTTAAATCGATTATCTTAGAGATTTTTATCCCATTTTTATTATTTTTATAAATAACTCAAGGTGGCAAACCTACCTAATACTCCTTCCTCTACCTGTTTTCCTTACAACATCAACCCTGTGAGATAAGTTTGAGCTGTGACATTATCTTCTAAAGTAATCTATCTTCACTACTTGGCATCATCTGCGTATCATAGAACAATATGGCTGGACAGGACCTTAGAAGTCTTCTGTTCCAAAACCCTATTCAGGATGGGGATTCTCTGACTATCCCAGACAAATGGCTGTCCAAACTTTTGTCTGAAAACCTCAGTGATGGAGTACCCACAGCTGTGGGAGGCAAACTGTTCCACTGTTTAATAGCTCTCATGGTCAAGAAATTATTCTTTATTTCAATTTCTCTCTGTAAAACTTCCAATTGTTGGTTCTTGTCTTAGCTCAGACATTATGGAAAATAAATCCACATCATGTTCCCTGTCACAATTCTTTAAGTATTTGAAGGATACTTAGACATGCTACCATGTCTCCCCTTGGCTTCTTTTTATTGGGATCTAACTCTGAGAGCAATGTTCATGAAACTGCTCATTCTGAAAAAAGAGAGATAAAGTTAGTTTGAAGTAACTTGTACCAGACAAACTGATGAACAGTCTTCTAAGTGTTTACAGGCATGCTGCTTGACCATCTGTTCTTATACCTTGCCCAGGTATTCACTTTCTCCTTTTTTAAAAAAGAGATTACACTTACTACTCCAGTCTTCTGGCACCTCACCAATTCTCCAGGAGTTTTCAAAAATTAGAATTAACACTTTCAATATAATTTCTGTCAGTTCCTTCAGAAACTCTGGAATATGATTTGTCTGACTATGGAGATTTAAATTCATCTAAAATAACAAAGAGGATTTTTATTATTATGTAGAGGTGCTGCCTCAATATCCAGGGAGATTGACCTGATGTTTAGAAATCTTCTGGGTCTCTGGCTTTTTCTAGGTCTCTGGTTCGGTTTAGTGTATAAACAAATAATGAGTCCATAGCAATACTCTTCATAAGTTTAATCAACGTGTGGGTGTGTAAATGAGTGGGATATCACTAAAAGGCTCTAAATTAACCTAGATACATTAATAAGAGGTCCTCAGCAACTTTGCAGGACCCCACACTTACCTGTACATGTTGGGTGAGATATCACAGATATTCCAGAAAATGTATTTACAACAGATTAAATGTGTTGCTATGATGCCTTCCCCAAAATACAGTGCTGGAATATGTATAGCATATCAGTAGACATAATGCTTATTGAAGCATGTGATTATCAGATAACTGAGCACTTTGTTTTTCTTCATTGTTGCTCCCAGCAGTCATTTCAAAATGATGACATTGCTTCTTATCACTTCTTGAACAGTCTGTAAGTCTCTCTCTCCCCCTGTGTGTGTGTATGTGTGTGTGCATAATAGAAAGAGAAGACTAAAGAAGCTGGATATGACTCCTATGGATAATCTTCAGCAGCATTTCCTTGCAGCATAGTTTCTAATAGCGAACTGACAGTCCTCATTGTGAATGAGTCTCAGTATCCCATTTATACAGGACTCGACCCTTTCAGCAATCATAGGGTTGACTGATAGGGTTTCTTTAAACCTTCTGCCATTACGAGAATATTGAAGCAGCACAGAAGAAAGGAATGTGCTCCCTGAGAATGAACACAGGCCTATATGTGTACATGTTTGCTTCCAGTTACTAATATTAATTTTTGCAATTACAATTGCCTCTGCTTTCATTTAATGAGTTTCTCAATGGGATTGAAAATACTGTATATTTTTGTTTCTGTCAGAGTATTGTTGCATCCTTTCCCTTTCTTGAACTTTAACAAGCAGGGAACTGCTCTCTTGATCTGCTATGTGCTATTTATGAAGACATGTGATTGGCAGAATATCAGTGCGTTCTTGATGGTGGAAAACAAGATAATGCTGCCTTAATAGGTCTGATTTCTCACCATGAGTTGGCATCTTCTCAAAAATACCAGTGTCTGAACAGAAACTAATATCTTAATGTCCTCATGAAACTCCTTCATGAATTTTGCAAAGTATTACTTCCATAATTTTGCCAATCTCTCTGTTGGATCTTTTCTAAATTTCTTCCTTCAATTGTGGTAGGTTTGGAGACAGCTTTTCTTTCACTTTGGTGCAAATTGTACACCTTTCAAAACATGTTAGATTCTCATTTCAGTGAAATTTCCATTCCACCACTGTAGATTTTCACGTTCATGGGAATATTTGGGGGTATTGTGTGTGGTGAGGGATGGAAATGTTTCTTGCAAGACTCAAATATCTGCTCTTGGATACATTAAACTGATCTGAAAAACTAAATCTCCAGATGTAGGAATCAATGCAAAGAAAGACTAGCCAAGGTAGAAATTATGGCCAGCATTATGTCATTTAGCATTACTTCATGCCTTTTTTGGTGAGCAGTAAAATATTTATTTATGGGCATACAGTATGTTGGATAAATACACCTAGGGATTTGCCTTATTGTTGTTCTGTTGCTGATATTTGACTTAGATTTTCATATATTTCTTAGTTGTTAAATTTAGTTTAGGTTTTTGTAAGTTTTTTTATCAGATAGAATATGAATTCTTAGTGGGTTGTTTAATCTTGGCATTATGCTGAATATATTAGTAGGTGGTTTAACTGACCCATTGGAATTTTATCTGTGTTTACTTAATTTTTACTAATAAATGAAATGACTTATGCATGTACTGTAAAGAAATGTTTCTGTTACATTTGATGATGTACTGTTGTAAAGTATTATTATTGTTCTGGGATTGTTTTAAACCATGTTGGGTATTGCAGGCTGTTGGAAAATGTCATGTTATATTAATTGATGATAGTGAAAATTTCACTTTACACTAAAAATATGCAGGCATTGTGCAATATAGAGGAAAGGCTGAAACACAGTGATGATTCTGTCAGTTTCTGGGGCTGTAAAAACTCCATTTTCAAAGCCTGAAGAGGCTGAAACAGAGCGGACAACAGTGAGCTAAGTGGACAAATTATATATCTACTTTGTTAGACATTTCTAACTGTGTGATATGATGCCTACCTTTTTAGTTTGCATTAGGCAAGAGAGGCAAGAATGGAACATGAATATTATTTACCATTTTTCATTAATTGTTCCTCCTGTTTCTCTTTTCGATTAAATGTATATTGCATCTCCAATGGACACCTGTCCTATAACTATATTTTATTTAATTGCATTACTAGAAAGTAATCATGTTGAAATAGGAATATTACAAGCAGTGATTATAATCTTATTTACATGTAACTGTGTCAAGTACAGTATTGCTATTATTTTGCCATACGCTTTCTGGGGGATGAGAAGAGGAAGATTATGTCTTTTTCCTGTACAAGTCTATGTAAGTGTACTGAAAGGTAAACCTCATTGTATTCAGCTACATGGATTTATTTAGTAAATGTGTTTAGATTACAGTTGCAATGCCCTTCTGTTTAATTCAAGCATTCTGAATAAATCTGACAGTGAATGTCTCATAGTAGTGCCATTCTTCTGTTAGATTCCAAAAGAACCCTTTAAAATCTATTATAAAACTAGGTTTGTTTAACTTGAAAAAATGTTTTTGAAAAAGTTCAGAATACACTTGCCCCAAACAAATAGGGAAGGAAATAAGGAGAGGAAATAAATATTTATTATTATTATTATTATTCATCTTGTTACACAATCAGCCAGATGTTAAAACTGGCATTTGGCACTTTTATCAAATCCTTTTCAAGAATCTGGATAGGGAGATATTGATCTTTGATGTTGTTAAAGGTACTATCACAAGATATAAGCTGTTCTGTGTAATGCTGTCTTTTGCAACTGACTGATAGTGATTTTGTCAATGCTGACAAATGGTGTTCAAATGTTAAAGTGGTGCTTCAGTTGTTTTGGGATTGCGCTCAAGCTGCCTATTACTATTGGCACTACCTTTGCTTTCTTTTGCCACACTTGTTCTATTTCTATTTGCAGGTTTTTTATTCAGTGATTTTTTCCAGTTCTTTCTCTTCTATTCTGCTGTCTCCAGGTACTGCCACATACACCATCCAGATGTATTTACTTTCTAATCAACAATTGTTAAATCTGGGGTGTTATGTGGCAGGTGCCTGTGTGTTTGAATTCTGAGTCTCAGAGCAATTTAGTTTCTTCATTTTCTATTACTTTCTATTTTGTAGTCACACCAGCTCTTGCTTGCAGGAAAATGGAATTTCTTGCAGATCTTCCAATGCACCATTGTTGCTTCTTTAACATGCATTGTTTGTAGTCAATCTGTTAGCTTCTTGAAGCAGCTAACTAGGTGGTCCACTGTTTCTTCAGCTTCTTTGAAGAGGTGGCATTTGCTGTCTGTTGCTGTCTTCTCAATTATAGCTTTGTATGCATTTGTTTTTAATGCTTGGTCTGGTGAAGCCAAAATTAGCCCTTCTGTCTCTTCAGTTTTCCTGCTGTTAGACATCATCAGATCTTATTATTATCTGCTTTGCTTTCTATTTTTTCAATATACTGGCCATGCAATACTTTGCCTTGCTATCTTTCATTTCTATTCTTCATTGAGTCTTTCTTGTATGCCAGTTTTATCTCCCTGGTACTCAGTAAGCTTTCCTGGTATAGTAGCTTAATGCATCTTCCTCACTGTCCTTCAGGTATTTTTCCAATGCCTTTTTTTCTTTTTCAACTGTCTGGTATACCTGCAGTACTGAGATGTGTGACATCAGAATACATGACACATAAGACCCCAGCCAGAGACCATTGCCACTGAGGACTGTATGGTGGGTTTGTTTGGATTGATAGATGTTTTGTGCTCCAGTCTTTGAATTGTGCCACAGTGTTTCCACACATCCACATCGTGCTTTTTATCACTGCCAGCGTAGCTTGTTGTGTTTATATATTTGACAGACAAACACATCACAGATACAACTCATGTACTGATCTATGTGGGAGATAAGACCTCTCAGCTTTGCTTCACTGAAAATCCAACTGACAGCAACAGGGAAAGTCATTGATTTCTGTCAAACCCACTGTTGACAGTTTAGGGTTTCAAGTTTATAGGGAGGGTGCTGTCTATGAAATGTAGACTTTATGTATTTCAAGTTTTAACACTTTAGTGGAGTGGCTGGCAGACATTTCCTTACATTTCTGCACCCTGTTCAAGAATAGTGCAAAAATATTGATTTATTTTGTGGATTATTGTGTGGTGCATGGCTTTTTCTATGTGTGTCTGATATAATACTTGCAAAATGTATAAAGCAAATCAATACTCTCCTTCCTTCTCTTGATCCGTTGGATGACTATCAACAGATTTAATTAATTTTATTCAGCATCATTTTTTTAAACTTATTTAATGATGTGCAATGCCATAATTTGAGGTTTACAAGAATTCAGTTTCTGTCACCCATTTTCAAGTGTCACCAAATTTCTTTACTTTCCAGTCTTGCACACACACTGGGGTTGAGTGTTTTTGTAGCTTCTGTGCTGAAGAAATAGCAACCCAAATATCACCCACACTTTTTTTGATTACCTAGTTTAGTTTTTATTAGATAAAGATGAAAGCATACTATGCCTTTACAGCAATAATATTGTCTCATTAAGGTTAAAGTAAGGAGAAGAAAGAAAGCATGGTTTTTGATAAATAATTAACATTGCACAGGGTTCACTGGATTGTATGGCTAAACTGTTAAAGCTTCTGTAAAGGACAAGGACCAATCAACAAAAGGTAATGATACATTCTTCCATAGTATTAATCAAAGTGTGCTACAGCTTCGTGTGGGTAGATGGGTGGTTTGTGTACAGGTATATTCTAGGATGAATGTAAAACATTTTTTCTAAAGAAATATTTATGTATTGTTGATACTGCCTTCATACACTACATGTCAATTGCATTCTAGTGTATAAGGAGAGATTAAATTATCATTCATGGGGGATGCAGATTTATACATTATTGAGTTTGCTATGAAAAACAGCAACTCATGCTAAATGGCATGTTATGTGGCATGTAAGTCCTTTCCAGGAGAACAATGGAAACTGCCAAATCAAAATAAGAAATATCCAAAGTTAGACAGAAAACAAGGTTGGCCTCATGTTGAAATGTAACCTGCAGAACTTAGCCATTCTTGCAACCTTTGATTGTAGGCCCTTTCTAGGCAGCTAAATCCTTTGAAGATGCTTATTTCCAATCACTCTATTGGTAGGATGGATTTAACTTTGGGTTAATTATGCCAATATACCACATAATGTGCAAGATTACATATCAAATAGTTAAATTATTAACAATATGTTAATAAACTTAATCTGACCCAAAGGCTGAGAAGTGATTTTGTGGGTTTGTAAAGAATATTTTATGTATCTATCCTTCAATGTAATATTGTATTTTATGCAGGATGCTGGAACAAATAATGCTTCTCTCAAAAAACATGAAACAAAAACAATTTCATTGTGTTCAGGAGACTTGCTCTTAAACGGACTTTAGTATAGAAGAATAAAACTGCAGTATAGAAGAATAAAATAGAGGTCATAGCAAGAGAAAGAAGTAAAGTAATTGTAGGAAATAGTAAATCTCTTTACTCTTTCCCTTTTTCCTGATTTATTCTGATAAAAGTTGGATAAGTTAAGAAATATGACCAATGAAGATTCTTGTGCCATCATAAAAGCTAACAAGTTTATAAAGAAAATGGTGTTTATTTTGTATTGAATAATAACTGTTTATGATCATATAAACTCATATTTTATTTTGTGCAATTGAAGCTGATTGAACTTTGTGAGATTATGGAAATCAGAATATTTTTGTTTCTGAAAGTGTATGTGGGTGGGTGTAAAGTATCTTTATAAACACAGAATCCAGATTTGTAACTGAGCAGCTATGATTAATATTTGTACCTTTCTTGAGTTGTGAACATGAAATTTATATATTATTAGTCATAATAAAACTTTTAAAAAGCATATGTTTTCATGAACTAGAATCTATTTCATCAGTTAGATTAAATTGTTAAATATATCTATGGACATGGATAGAAAAAATGTTCTTGCTAAAAACCACATGCTCTTAACAGTAATCTCTTAGGAACATCGTAATAACTGGGCAGAGCAGGGTTTTTTTTCAGTCTATCATATCCCAAAAAGCCATTGAGGAAAGAACAGATGTATCTTTCCTGTGATATGATGTGGTTAATCAGTGGTTTTACAATTAGATTATGGGGAATCTACCATAAAGCAAGTAACAAAGTGTTCACATTTTCCTTGTTGTCAGTCTATACATACACTGTGCATCTGACCATTACAAGAAATTTTTGTTCATGCATATACATTCCCATTGAAAACTGTAATTATTGTATGGCATTATAATTTTGCAGTTAATTATTTCCTTTAGCAGCTTCAGTTACAGTTGTAGTTTCCTGTGTAGAATCTCTAAATATATGGGAATAGCAGAAGAGAGAGTATAATAGCTCACTTGAGCCCAGGGACTAGAAGGTGAAGCAAGGGTTCAATGCATTTTGCTTATGAGAGCAGGGAAAACCAAGTTCAGTAGGATGCTTTTTAAACCAGAACTGGGAATTGATAAGAAAGATTAAGATTGGGTGCCTTAATAAGGTTACCAGTGAATTCTGCTAGAACACCCAGAATACATGCAGTAGGATGAAGCACAAGTTCTGGGGAAATCTCTGATCGCTACAGAGGTTCAGTACTAGTACAAACCAGAAGATCCTTAGTGATCAGAGATTTGATTGCCCAAAGAAGACCAGAACTTGTAATCCAAGGCATAGACCTATTCAGCATCAAATAATTACTGCATAGATTTTTTTTGTATTGAAATTTTACGGTAACTTTCAAAATTACTTTCTCCCCTCCTCTCAGTTTCAACAAATTCTTCCACTATATTTTGGCAAATATAAATACAATCCTTTGCTGTCATATCTAGTTTGATCCTTATATAGAGAATATAATGCAATCATGTGACTGTTAAATAAGTTATGCCTAATAAAGAATATAAAAATCTAAAAAATTTTTCCCAAATAATTATTTGTTCATAAAAACCATACCGTATTTGTCCATCTAGCCATAATAGATCATTTAGGAGCCAGTAGGGTTGGCCCCTATATAGTTAAAGTAAGCCTGGCTGTAATAACAACTTCCTGCTGATAGAACAATTCCCTG
>JANHZU010006237.1:602643-615136 GCA_032468055.1 Acrochordus granulatus | reverse complement strand
TATGGATTTCTGTAATTTACTTCTCATATTTTTATAGGTGGGAGACATTCTTTGTCTGGCTCCTCTGATGAGACCTGCCCAATATGGTTGAACCTTTGGCATCGCTCTCATCTTCTTCAGAACACACAAGCCCCCCAACTGCAGCAAGGTGATGCCTCACTGAGGGGAAGTTGGATATAATACATATTTATTTCCATTAGATCTAGGCCTAATGTATATGAAGAGAAAATATACCAATTCCTCTTTTTGAGCCACTAAACCTACCTTTTATTCAAAAAGCACTGACCATAGTCTGCCTCCAACTTCCAGTGCTCTTTCTGATCACTTTCATCAGCCAAATGGGGACAAAGTCCAGTGCATAATTGACAGAACTAAAGACAAAAACAACTTTTTTTCCCTAGAAATCCATAGGTTCAAATATCTCTCAGGTGAGATCCTCAGACATCAATCTGTTAGCTCAGTGAGTTCCATCCAGCTTTCAGTCTGGAACAAATGCATGCAATTTTATTTACAAAATGCTCAACCAGAAAATGATAGGTTACACTAATTGGTTCTTTCAGCCCTCAATGTCCTAAAAGAGTCTGAAAAACTCTAAACAATGCAGCTCACTGACTTTCTGCATATTCAATAAAAGTGGGAAATAGTTTTTTTTTACTTCCCTCATCATCACAAAGTATTTAACTGTCCTTCTACTGATGGCTACTTTCTTTTGGATTAGGAAATTAGTGATGGTTATGGTTGGAACTGGCAGCACATTGATACCAAACCTAAAAATGGGCAGTGCTATTGTTTTCTTCCCTATATTATTTTTTCACACCCTTTTCCATATATTTTTCATTTTCTTCATCTTTCAGTTCAGTGATATTTACTTTCATATTAGTGTGGATGGGGTTGAATGGTTGATGAACTACTGAAATGTTTACATTTCTTCTAGAATATAGTTTTGGAGAATGAATAATTTTTTGGCAAGTAACTAAAAGTGATCTATGTATACAGTAGCTGAATATGGAAAATGCTTCTAATCCTCAAAACAAAGAATTTATATTTACTGGTGTAGGATTTCATAAAATGTGTTTTTACTGGTGTAGGATTTCATAAAATGGTGTCTATTGGACAGCACTGAGCTTTAGGGTTCGTGACTGTGGTCTAGACTGTTATCTAGACCACCGTGACTAAACCCTGAAGCCAAACATGTCCCAATTTATGTTTAATTAATCAATTGATTTTCAAAATAGTCTTAAAGACCCATACTATAGAACCTCTTGTTCTTATTAATGGCAGGAAATCAGTCCTTATGTTTAGACACTGTGACACATTTGACAGAAATGTGATCCATGTTATTATTCCATTCTTCATATAGCAATTTAGCATAGACTAAAAAAGAGTTAAAGAGTAACTATTATACCATTCTATTGGCATAAAATGAAGAAGAACTAAAAGCCTCTTGATGAGGGTGAAAGAGGAAAGTGCAAAAGCTGGCTTGAAATCCAACATTAAAAAACTCCTAAGAACATGGCATCTGTTCCCATCACTTCTTGGCAAATAGAAGGAGAAGAAATGGAAGCAGTGACAAATTTATTTTCTTGGGTTCCAAGATCACTGCAGATGGTGGCTGCAGCCTTGAAATCCAAAGATGCTTGCTCATTGGGAGGAAAGCTATAGCAAACCTAGACAGCATATTAAAAAGCAGAGACATCACCTTGCTGACAAAGCTCAAAGCTATAGTTTTCCCAATAGTAATGTATGGCTGTGAGAGTTGGACCATAAGGAAGGCTGAGCACTGATGAATTGATGCTTTTGAATTGTGGTGCTGGAGAATACTCTTGAGAGTCCCTTGGAGTCCTAAAAGAAACCAACCCTGACTATTCATTGGAAGACCAATACTGAAGCTGAAGCTCAAATACTTTGGCCAGCTAATGAGAAGAGAGGATCTTTGAAAAAGACTATGATGCTGGGAAAGACAGCAGAGGATGAGATGGTTAGATAGCATCGCCGATACAATGGGAGTGAGTTTGAGCAAACTCCTGAAAACAGTGCTGGACAGGGAGACCTGGTGTGCTATGGTCCTTGGGGTTATAAAAGTTGGATTTGACTTAGCAACTGAACAACAAAAATGAAAAATTGTACAATGGCAGCTCCCATGTTCCTTTGCCTTTGTTAAGGTTTCTCCTCACTTTTGTTGTTTCTCTTTTATACTTTCTCTCTTCACCTCACCTCATTCTGATGATACATAGCTGCAGTTATTCTATGGTTGCAGCATAGTTGAGGATACAACTACCTCCTAAGCTATCAGCCTTTCAAGATAATTCAGCCAAGAAACACAGCCAAAAGTACCAGGTCTAATTTTATTGGAAGGTTACATTAAGATAACCTTGAAAGTCTGAAAGTACATCTCTTCCTCTCTCACCTTTACAGTCCTAGAAATTAGGGAGGGGCCTTCTGAGATATTTGCCACACACAAATTTCTATTGTGGGCTTCGTGTCTGATTGTTTTGTAGTCTGCTACTTTCCGTCCTGATTTGGCTATTACAGACTCACAGCTCTCTTCCAAATCATGGAATTTAGCATAGACTAAAAGAGAGTTAAAGAGTAACTATTATACCATTCTATTGGCATAAAATGAAGAAGAACTAAAAGCCTCTTGATGAAGGTGAAAGAGGAAAGTGCAAAAGCTGGCTTGAAACCCAACATTAAAAAAACCCCTAAGAACATGGCATCTGTTCCCATCAGTAATTGTTTAACTCTGTTTCCGCTGTCAAACCCCAAAGTGATTACTAGTTACACTCATTTAAGAATTCAGAGCAATTGGAATAGATTCAGAGAAGGGCAGTAATGAAGCCGTATAAGAAAACAATTGAAGAAACTAGGTATATTTAGAATTGAGAAAGCCTTTTGGATTAAAGGTGAAACGTCTTCGACTTGAGAAAAATCCAGTCCAGATGCCTGTTTTTTAAACTTTGTTGCAATAGGTATATTTAGCTTTGATAAAAGATATTTGAGGCAAGAGATGATATCACTCTTCAAGTACCTGAAAGGATGTAACACAGAGGAAAGTCAAGACCTGTTCTCTCTCATTCAGAATACTGGACAAGGGATAATGGATTTAAGTTACAAGAAGGCAGATAGAATGTTAAAGGGGAAAAGTCATAGTAATAGCAGCACTTTGACAATGGAATTACTGAATTTAGAAGGTGATGGGCTCCCCTTTACTGAATGTGTTCAAGAGAAGGCTAGACACTTATCCATCTGGGATGCTTTATTTTATGTCCCCGTACAGAACAGGAAGTTGGACTAGATAGCTGAAATGCCTCTTTCAACAATTTTTGAAATTGAGGAGATAGACACAAACTCCTAATGTTATTTCTGCAAATCATTTGATTCATTTTTTAAATATATATGCAAGAGATTCATATTACATCTGATAAGGAGAATTCTGCAAATCTTTTGAAAGAAGTGCTCTGGGATTCATGGATCACGGATGCAGCTTTCAAGGCGTTCCATGGGAGATAAAAGTGGGCAAATGATGAAATATGCATGGTAATGTCAACTCCCCCATTTGTATGCATCACAAATATGAAAGGGTAGAGCTTGTCACAATGCATCTTCACTGTATCTTCATTTTGATGTCATCATGATTAGAAATTGACACCTATGAGAAGTTCCTTTTTTTGAATTGCTAAAGCAGCCATGTGTGACTATTTTTGAAGTACTTCAAGTGACTGCTTCTAGTTGTGTCTGCACGCACAAAGAAAGAGGTGAGGCTGCTGCTGATATTCAAGTATGAGAAGTTAGAACGTATAAGTGGTGTAATATATTTATAAAAAAAAGTTTGTTGCATGACAAATAGCAAACATGTTTTTGCATGAGTTACATAGTATATGTGCAGAACAATACAATTCAACAAGCTTACTAATAAAATACAATGATATTATATAAAACCATTTGAAATGAAACTAAAACAAGAAAACTCAATTGTAAGGTATCATTCAGCAGGTAAAACCACTAAAAATGCTGTGATACAGGGAAGAAGCTTTTAAAATCCTATTTAAAGCAGACACAGATGGATCTAACTGTATTTTTCTTAGGAGGGTATTCTGTAGAGTATGGGCATATTTTGAATGTGTCATCAGGACTGTGGGCATTCTCCCTTGTGGCAGCATAAAGATTCAGGCATCATCTAAGATTTTTGGTATTGGGCCTTCTGTCTGTTTCTGGTGTATGCAATCTAATCCCTCCTAAAGAAGCTTTAGCAGGTTAGAATCACTGGTTCAGTGGGTTAATATCTGAAGATTGATTTCCTTATTTTTTTTCTTCTTCATTACTTACCTCTGCCCTGGGAAACTATAGGAAATTTAAAGGAGGAGATAGAGAAGGATCATGCACAAAAGAGAGAGAACAGCATATTGTCAGAAAGGCAACAGATGGTCTGGGGTTGCAGCCCAGTCTATGGAAAGATATTCCCTGGGATTCCAGTGCTGATTTTTTTTTTTTTTGCAAGTAGTTGATGGTGCTGTATGTTTTCCAAGAGAAAATTGCATCCAGCAATGGAGTTTGCTCACCCCAACTTTTCAATCCTGTAGTGTGACGGCTGCTCTATTTTCTACTCGGCTGGACTTTACTGCAGATCTATCAAGCCACTGCTCACTTTGATTGATTTTTTTCTCTCCCTTTACTTCTTTAGGAAAAGAGATTACCAAAAGCCAGAATTATGGCAATGAAGCCAAAATATATAATTATGAGATGATAGTGGGAGGAGGAGGCATAAAGGGACTATTGTTCCCTCTGGGCAGAGCAAGCAGCTGAGAATACATGGCTTTCTTGTCTCTTGTGAGTTGAACAGCTTTCAACAGATGGTGGCTTAGTACCCTCCTGGTACTAGTTAGGGATTATAGGCAGACAGGTCTTTTCTTCCATAGTATCTGCATTTACAGTAATGGTAAGAGGCCAGCCATATATAGCTCATACTAATTCCACTCGTCTTCCTTTCACCCTTACAATAAGGTAGTTACAGATTGCACAGATGGAAAAATTACCAGTCTTACAGATCGCCTTCATCCAGAAATACTCAGAAAGGGAATGAATCTGGTGAGATCCAGTCATTTTCTAACTGATGTCAGAATACATGCTGGAGGAATATTAAAAGAATCACTGAGAAATCAGGATTCCTTCTGCAATAAGTTAGGTAGCATCATGGTGATTTTAACTCAGTATCAATCTATTATCTATATTCTGGACAAAACCTGTTCCTTCTGAGAAACTACTTTGGTAAGGTTTGTATATAGAAAACTGGTACTATGAATAGTTACTGCTCATTGTTATGAGTTGGGCATCCCTACCCAAAGTTCTCAGTCTGTATAAAATGGCTAGATGTATTTTGAGTATTATCTCCTGCTTACATATGTTGGCATTGTTGGCATTCATGAAATCAGGAGAACAAGAAAGGTAGCTGCTGATCTTTGATGCTCAACATTTGATTACTTGACCAACTTATTTAAATGTATTTTTATTATATAGTGCATTCTGTATTTTATTATGTTTTGTGTGGAAGGGGACACAAAGGCACAAGATGCTGGGCTTGTCAGCTGGAAGGTCAGCAGCTAGATTTTGAGACCCAATTGCTGCTTTGCAATAGGTGAGCCCCTGCTGTCTGCCCCAGCTCCTGCCAACCTACCAGTTCAGAAGCATGTAAAAATGCAGGTAGATATATAGGTACCACCTCAGTGGGAAGGTAACAGTGTCCACATGCCTCAGCCTATGACCACAGAAGCATATTTGGACAAATGCTGGCTCTTTGGCTAGGAAATGGAGCTGAGTACCACCTCCTAGAGTCAGCCACAACTGGCAGGGGAAATCTTTACCTTTATATTTTTTAAAAGAAAGGCTAGTATATAAATAATATTAATCATCATCATTCTTGTAATAATTCTTGTGATGAGAAAAATCTCCTTTTCCAAGAACTGTGTTTATTGCAGTTTTGGATTACTGGAGGTGAATTCCCTATGTAAAAAACTGAAATTATCAAATACATTTCTGACCTTACAAGGAATTGATTTGTCATTGGACTTCTCTTAGTTTTTAAATAGATGAATATGTATAATGTTATGAGTTACCTGCTCTAGAATTGTAATTACCTTCTGGTAAGTCAAATAGGTTGCCATATTTTCTTGAGAGCAAAGTTTCAGGATTTCTCAAGTACAAAAGAATCTCACAACTCTTCGGGATATGGTTTATTGAGCACTCTCACTCTATTTCTTTTCACAGCTGAATAGAAGAATGTGTGAGCACTAAAACTACGAGCCAATTTAAGACTGTTTAAAACCCCTATTTTTAATATTGAAAGTAAAAACTTGCAAATATTGACATAAATCTGATCTGAGTGGGTGGTCACAGTTGCAAATAATTAATTGTGATCAAAGTTTTCAAACTTTATGAGACAAAAAGAAATTCCAGTTTCCTGGAGAAAAGATATACAGTAGCTTAATGTGCACATTTTATATAACAGCATTGTCTTGACATGATTATGTGTATACAGAAAATAGAAACATAATTTTATTTTAAAAATATTATTTGTGTGATGCTATTTGATATATATGGTGCTATAAGAATCTTGTGATATTTATTGATGCTCCAGGATAGTTTGAGAAGATGATAGATGTTTGGATAGATGGATTGGTATTTAGAGGATAGGAAGGGAACAGATCAGAATGTTTGCAAATGTATCTGATTTACCTTATTGTATCATGACAAATTATTCAAAGCCAGATGCGTAATCTGCTGTGGCCTAACTCAAGATATGAAATGAAGGTTGCTGTCACTTGAGACAACTAATAACAGGTGATATTGGTTCTACCAATGACATGCAGAATAAGACTCTAATAGCAGGAATATCAGACATGTTTTACATGTACCTTAGAAATCATTATGCTTCCCAAGCTCCTGAATTCACGCATCTTTACTATGATAGCATCCTTGCAAATCCTAAGGAAGAAGTGAAGTAACCAACATGTGCTGTTGTTAGTGTATTCAGTCACATGTATTGATGTTAATAAAAATGTACCCCTTTGTTTACACAATTATTTTATATCTCAAGTGCTCTTATATATAAAGTTTAGCCAAAAATTATTTTGCTAGGGAAGGTTGAGAATGAAACCATGCTGTCTTTCTTGTTAAGATCTGTCATTTTATACAGCACTTTCAAAAATACAGATTAACCAATATCTTGTTAAAGTAATTAAAAACTGATGATAGGTCTATACTGCATCAGTTGCTTTTAATTAGATTGGATCAGGATTAGGATCAACCAATACAAGAACTGAAAGTGAGTGGGCAATATCAATTCAGCCAACCTGATGTGATTGACACACCAATTTCACAGTGGCAAAGTGATAAAAGGTAAAAGATGCATAAAGATTTTACACCAAAGGATACAAGTTACCTGCATTGTGAATTAATATTTAGCACATTCTTTACTATATATGGATAAGGATATATAAGCACTGATATTTAGGCTGATTTCTGTGAATGTTTTATTAGAAAAATGCAAACTTTGTTCTCAATGATGTAGTAATTCTTTGGTATGGCTTACATACCTCATAAAATGGAAAAAATCCTTTAAAATTACTTAAAATCCTTAACATTGACTTAAGTCACATATTAGTCATTCTAGCCATAGTCCTAAAGAGTGTTTTTTATGGGTAGGTTTGTTTTATATTTATTTCAAAACATTTTGTATCTTGCCAAATGAAGTGGGGTAAGCCAGGCATCTCCCAAAGCTCAGTGGAGAACTAGACTTATATCAACAACCAATCTTCTTTCTTCTGCTTCTGTTGAGATAAAAGGTGATAAAGTGCTCTTTGGAGAAGGTGCGACAGTCAAAGATATGACTGGTTTTCTGCTCTCATTTAAGAGATTATACCTGAATGGTAATAATTTTTAAGAGAATTGGCTTATCTTTAATGACTCTTAGATTGGCTTAGAGCTTAAAACACTCCATAGAAATTTGTGAGTTGATGGGTTTATTAGAAGAGAAAAAGTAAAGAAAGAATGAGGGAGGGATGATAACAGTGCAGGGACAATTAAAATAGTGTGTCTTTCTATTTCAGGTGGCATAATTCTCTCAGTTCAGAAAGGAATGTTGTATGCGCAGGAGGGAAGGAAAGAGAACATTAATGCTAATGCATCACAGTGGACAGGTCATTTCGCTGAATGCAGCTCGACTCCTGTGCTTTTGGAGATTAGAAACAGCAATAATTTCTGACTGCCCTGCTTTATGTTAATGTGGCAGCTTGTGTTGTGTATATCTGCTGAGAAAACCACTTCCATCAGGTTGAATTCTAACTGCAGTAGAAACAACTAAGCCCTTGAATCAGTAGACTCCTATGTTTGGTTTAGATGAACAGGGAAACTAAGCTCCGTTTTTTAATCTCTTGGTGGTGGGCACCACAGTATCATGTAGCGTGGACTCTATGCTGTGCATGTGAAAGCAGACTAAAGTGGAAATGTGCTAAACATATCACTGAATAAAACACTTTCCCCAGTTTTTTCACTATAAGATAATGTCAGCTGACAACTTGTTTACATGGCTGTTTATGCAATATATTTCCTGTTGCAATCTGCCAACTATTTCTGGTAGCTCACAAACAAGAGATGACTATGGTCAAAACTGTTTTTGATGCTCAAAACAGTTTGTAAAATATTAAACTTGGAATATCTCCACCAAGAGATCCTCTGAATTGTAACGAGGATATAAATATTATAAATAACTGCTCAGTCTTTCTCTGGTATATATGTGATGGAGTGCACTGCAACAGCAAAGGGGAGGATTTTGCCATCTCAGAATTTCCCCAGAAGGAGATCCGGATTAAGAGACTATGAAGTCCTGAGCTGGAGGGGGAAAGAGGTGCACTCTAGAATCTCTCAGGATATATCCAGTAGCTTAGAAATTTATAGCTTTGGTTTGATAAGCTTCTGCCTATTAGGTATAAGCAAATAAAGGATTAGACCTGATTGGATCTCACTGTTTCATATCTGTGTTTAAGCCTGACAATATGTCACATTTATATCCAGTTATTCATTGGTCTGTTTTGCACCAGTTTCATCTGCATATATTTTATTATACTGTTTTGATAGAACATATATTTCTGAATATATTTTATCTTATAATATCCCTATATTTCAGGGTGTGCTTCTTGTTCTAAAATTATTTTTATTATGAAATACATTTGGGGGATTCCAAACAGCATTGCGGAGGCCAGAGAAATATGAATATATTTCATAATTAGGAAGTGCAATATATGAATCAGATTATAATTCCCATCAATATTCATATTTTTTTGTTTTAAAAGTGAACTAAATGATATTTTAGAGTATTACTTATTGTTGGCCCTATTTATTAGCACCATTTCTGTTTAAAAAGAGCACTCAAGGCAATTGAATTAAAATATCATATATTCATAATTATAAAAATAAAAACTAGGAGTAAATAAAATCCTTGGCAAGAGTTTCATTTGCAATATTTTCACTTAGAAAGTATTTTTAACTTCTTTTCTTGTCCTGTTGCTTCAGAATTCTAATCATTATCTGTCAGCTTCTGTAGATGAAATTTCAACTAAATAGAATAGATCCTAAAAAAACTAAATGATCTCCAGAATGAAGTTCCCAAAATGGTATTTATTATAGTATTTAATGAGGACTAAGTAGCTACCAAGGAATTAACTAGTTCATCAAATGAAAAAAAATGTATTTAGAAATGTATGGATCTGCTATTCCTAATTCAGAATTGACTAATATAAAATAGATTAATCTGGAGGATATAACTCAAATTGATATGATTTTAAATCAGATCTACAGGTAGCCCTTGACTTACACCTATTCATTCAGTGACCATTCAAAGTTACAATGGCACCGAAAAAAAGTGACTTATGACCAGTTATCATAATTACAACTGTTGTAGCATCTCCACAGTCATAATCAAAATTTAGGTACTTGGCAACTGGAATGTATCTACAATGACTGAGGTATCCCATTTGTGACCTTTACAGCTGGCTTCCAACAAGCAAGGGGGAAACTAGATTTGCTTAACAACCACATGATTTACTTAACTGGAGTAACTCACTTAATAATTGTGGCAAAAAAGTCATAAATCAGGCATAACTCATTTATGATACCCAGTTGAACTGTCATGGCACCAGAGTCGGCATAAAATAATTCTCCTTGGAGCCTGATCGTGATTTCCAGCATTTGGGGCTCATCCTGTTTACGGTTACAGAGAAAAACACAGCTTTCCGGTGAGCTGAATATCCAAAGTGAAATACTGCATTTAATAAGTTTCTTTGGATTTTCAAACTAGGTGTCACACTAGTGAGGCTTCTGTCTCCGTTTTCTGACTGGATTGCCTGAAATGGAAGAGAAGGGTAACTCTAGCATGATTCATTCCTTTAGCCCCTGGAACAGAGTAAATGCATAAGGAAAATACTACAGTAAACAATGAGGTGACACCATGGTACAGTTAAGCGGAAGCTAAATCTTTGTCAGAAATGAGGATATCTTTTGTCTTTATCCTAACAAGAAGCAATTGCAAGTGATATGAACTCAGATGTTACAAGGCTGCCTGGGGCAAAGTTTGCAGTTAGTTACTAGGTCATAGAACTGGAACATTAGAATTAAGAACCTTCGAATTATCTTGCTGTGTCAAATGAAGGGCCTACCTAGTCCCACATGCTGTCTCTTTCAGTAGACATACAGGTTACAATGAATAGGAAATTGTGCCCTTTGATGCAATGGCCACCTTTCTTCAAAAATAAGAATGCATCTCAACACAGAAACTTCTGTTTCTAAGAAGCGCATCCTCCAATCTTCTAGACCATACTCCACTTTTTCCTTATCTCATCCCACCTCCAATAAGGAGAATGAAGAAATAATTTTTTGACACCCTTGTTTCTGTTAGAATAAATAGATATGTACTGGGCTGGATTTGATATAAATGGCTTTTTTTTTCCTTTCTAAATTTATAATGTAATTTTTTGAAGTGCTAAAATTGCTTAAAGGCTTTTTCAGGGGAGAAATCTGTCAGTCAGATTTATGTCACATAGACCATTGCAAGAAATAAATCTTCAACAATAACTTAGCAAGGACTGAAAAGGTAATGGAAGTGCCAGTTTCTAACTGGCAAAGTTTTAATAGACAGAATTGGAAGAATCTGAGCACAAATAGCAGATTCATTTATTTCCTACTACTTGGGTAATTCTGTATTCGTTCTGAGTGTAAAAAATGAAGCAATACTTGAGTCACATGAAGCTATCATAATGAGTCAGACCATTGACTTAACTCACATATCGGTGAGCAATGATTTTGCTCTTTGGGATTGAAAAAAGGGACCATAGAGATATTTACATAGACATGTCCTTTGGGGTCTGAACTCAAGAGTGCTGCTTCTATACTGCATTTTGATCCCTTCTATTGTATTCTGTCCTATTCTTGGAGACTGCTTGCACAAGTCCCTGCGGTTTTCTTGGTGAGGTTTTTCAGAAGTGGCTTGCCATTCCCTTCTCCTAGGGCTGAGAAACTAGTTGGCTTATTGCCTGAGGTGGGATCCAAATTCATGGACTCCCACTCTCTAGCCTGATGCTACTACACCAAAGTGTCTGTCCATACTGCAATTAGCAGTCTGGAAATAGAAAATCTGAGGAAGAGGATGGATAGCAATTAGCTTTGTACAATAGACAGAATGTGTGGAAAAGAAAAAGTATGCATTAGGATATAACTTGCATAAAAAGTATTCCTGAGCACTGGTACTTGCATAAAAATACTCTACATGGAAATTACATAGTGGTAGGAAAACAGAAGTTACTTAAGTCTATCTCCAACTAACAGTCCATAGCATGTTCTCCTTTACTGTGGAGAGAACAAATGAGATAAGAACCTGAACTACCCAGATAAGAGTTAGAAGAAAAAGAGGAACTGAACTATGAGGAGAAAGAAAAAGATTAACATTCTGTAAAAATTAATTTAATCAATCAGAGGCCTGTTACATAGAGAAAGAAGGGAGAAAAAGATGCAGTGCCCTTAGCAATCAGTAGGTTTATAGGTGCAGAAAGCCAAGACACTACAAGGTAAGTTCCAAAATGTTTCCCTCTGAGTACAGCAATCTTGAAGAAGATTGGGGAAGAAGTAATGAAAAATATCAGTGAATCACCAATTCCTATGTTATGGAAGGCAACAGGGAGGAGCAGTGAGACTTCACTTCCACCAAATAATCTTAAATTTCTGACTAATTAAAATGAAGGAGCAACAAACACCAGGAGGATCAATACCTTCTTCTCCTTTCTGCAGTGATCCTGCTAGAGACAGCTTCTTCCTAAGTATACTCAGTTCCAATAAAGCAGAGATTTGATAAGGTTGAAGCATATTGGATGTTCAGGCATCACTGAATAAATGCCTTGTATCTAGATTAATTCCATTTAATGGGAGTGATAAAAACCTGGCAGAGTAGAGA
>JANHZU010006237.1:574622-585404 GCA_032468055.1 Acrochordus granulatus | reverse complement strand
AAAATGAGGCTCACTGATATGTGAATGCTTGATTGTTCTTTATACTCTGAACAAGAAGTAACTTAAAATGTATAAAACATATGGCAGGATGCTTATATGGCATCAGAGGAGTCCAGAATTGTCATAGAGCAGCAGAGATTGAATCTTGAAGGCAGAAAATCTCTGTGTGGATTAACTGAGACAATTACATTTGCTTTCTGAAGTCTTGAAATATTAAAAGCAGTTATTGGGAGACTAGATATGAAGTGCATGTAGGGTATAACAACACTGGAGCTATTTTGTACTATATTTTTGTCTGAACAAAGGCTTATTGATCCAAGATCTTGACTCTTATGTCTCCCATTTATAAATGTATAGCATTGAAGTCCTGTTGTTGTTTTGTTATTACAAACCATGAATGTATGTGTGTATGCACACACTCATACACACAAAAACATAAAATCAAGGTAACCTACTGTGATGAAATATTGTGATTGGAAGCACATGTTTTCAAAAGGAGGAATAGGAACACAAGACAACAGTACTCTTTATTACCAAAGCTAAACTAGTAGTTTTGTTCCTTTGTGTGTCTAATCTGTCCCTCTCCTGTTTTGTTTGTCCTGCTTCTTTTGTGTGACACAGATTTCCATTCAAGAAATAATAAAAAGCTGTCATTTACCCTTGTCTACAAGGCAAATCTCCTAGAATTTGCACAGGGATGCTGGTAATCCTCACAGTACCCACATTTTTTCTAAATATCAATTTAGCATTTTTCATTATCAACAAATAAAGCTGTATTTTAAAATAAGATTCTTTTTTTGGGTGGGGGAAGTCTTGCTAGACCTTAGAGGGAAGCTTATTCTCAGAAATGTGACTGGTGGAGTAATTTTTCTAGAAACACTTTTCTGACTCAGTGCTGTCATTTTTCCAGCAACTTTCAGTTCTGCCTGCTTAGATTTCAGCTAAATGCTTCTTTAGAAAAATGACAGTTTGGGCAACCTGGCGTGGGCCTGCTATGCCTGTATGAAATTGTGATGAGTCCCTACTGTTGGGGAAAGAGGTCCTGGGATTTATTGTATCGATTTTGTAATTAATCATGGAGGTGATGGGTCAGAACCCCTTTAAAAGCTGGGTTGAAGGGAAGGCATTTTCTATGATCCATAACTCCTATTTCAATATTTCTTGTCTTTGCCTAAGTAGAAAATATTTGTTCCTCTAAAGGTTGACATAGTCTCCTGGGCTTAGGCCTACTTGTCATGGTCTGAATTTGGGATGAAGAACTGGTTTGGCATTTCTTTATCAATAGGAATAGGAACAAGATTCATTTGGTTTATACCCCAGTTTTTAAATTTTGTTATGCAAATCCCCAATAAAAGTATGTATAAAACATGCATTTAGGACAATTGCACATAAGTATACAGTATTGAAAATTAATAAAAACTTAATTATGTTAGTAAAAAATACTTGCAAAATGTACACCTATAAAGAAAAGAGTAGTCTGTCTTGTGAAATAAGAGCCTGGAATTTTAGAAATTATAATCTCAACTATCAAAAAGATACCACTTTTGGAATGTTATTTTAGACTTTCTGTTGTTAATTCTGCTTTTTGTTGATGCAGGGGAAACTGCTGGATTCTATCTTCTAGACTATTTCTGAGCTGTGCTTTCTGTTTCTTTGTTATTCTATGACCTTTTCATTTTTTTGTGTGTGATCCATTATTTTACCAAACTTTTCTCTAGATTTTCTTTAGCTTCTACCCAGTAAAGATGCTTGAAGAATATAATTATATTATTTATTATTTTAAATAGTTACTTTCCTGCTCAAACACTCAAAGTGGAAATTTTAAATTCTAATAGAAACCCACCAGATTATTATTTTGAAGACTGCTGTCTTTTTGCACTTCTTCAAATATTTAAGTACTGTTATTGTTAATAAATATTCTATCTATATTTTGTGGAATATGTGTTGAGATCAGTACATGAAAATTTTTAGAGCAGATTAAATATGTTTAGAAATACAGTATGTAGTTTCAGAAGAAATATGTTCAATTATGTATTTAATTATATATTTGAATCTAATTTTTCCCTTCCTATATAAGTGGGGAAACAGGTAGGTATTTTCATGAAATCATGCCAAAATGCCATTTGCAGAAAAAGCATTTAACAAAATACCAAAATCTTCCAAAATGGACTCAGTCAGGGCACAGAGAGGCTACAATGATCATAAATTATTTTTGGTTCTCTCTTTTTTATTTTCAAATAAATTAATAAATATTTTTTAAAAAATAATCACATATTTTTAAAATAATCACAGAAAAATATTTTTTAAATTAAAATCCATTGTTGGAAATTTGTACAAATGTAGGATAGTGGGAACCACAGTGGGAAAGAATGAATTCATAAGAAGAATGGAAATGTCTCAAACTTCCTCTCCAAGGTATCTTTGTTTTTTTACACCTAGCTCTGCCTCCCATCTAGGAGTAGTAGTTTGGTAGCTCTCACTGTCATATCTTCCCTTTCATATTTCAACTGGAATTTTCCTCCTAACCCTGACATACGTGGGCATAAGGCTTCAATACAATATGTTGCTTTCTGGCAATATGAAAGGGAAGGAGGGAAAAAAGAAAGAAGGAAAATGAAATAACTTGTGCAGTGCCACCCCCTGTCCCTATAATGTTGAATTTTTATTCTTAGTCCTTCTTTATTAATTTATTCCTATCTAGGCTGCCTTTCAACTGCACTACTCTTCAAAGCTGCTTTATACATGATAAGATAATGATTATGCATACATGGTTTTAGCTTTGGTCTTCTGACAGACCAGTCTTTATATACATAGCTTCCAAGAAACAGCAAACAGAAAGCCACAAGCTCGGTTTCCCAACTCAAATGATAATATTACTACTTTGTGTTTCTAGGGCATCATTAATTCTATATTTTCATCAAGAAAATAATAAATTTAGTGAGTGCATCTCAGGTTAACATGAAGCACATGAACCAAGATAGGCTGATTAAGTTAAATAAGTTATCCAAAAGGGAAGCTATTGTTAAGGTTGGGGGAGGGGAAGCACATAACACTAAAATTTTAAAGTGTATGAAAAATTATAAAATGAATGTCTTTCCAACTATGTCAATACAGCTCTTGAATTTAAATCCATGGACATAAATGGCAAGTCTTATGCAAGTAGAGAAAAGAAAGAACTATATAGAGCAAATATTTTGGTTATAGAGCAACATGAACTGAATTTCAGCATGCAGTAAAAGAGATATACCAGGCAATTCTGCCACCACTTTCCATTGCCATACTTACATGAACATACTATTTTCTCCAGACTATTTGGAAAATGCTTGATATTGTACAAACCAGATAATGTTAACCATTATGAAATACTGGACTTTCTGGCTTCCCTCTTGTCCTTTTTCTGCAATCTACTCTATCAAAATATAAAGATATTTAGTCATAGGCAGGTATAGCTACAGATATAGTTGTCCAAATATGGAAATCCTAAATAAGCATGTAATGTAGCATGTGGGTAGAATTCCATGGCACACTTAGCTACAGAATGAGTTTAGGCAACATTTAACTCCTCCTCTGTAGAAACTTATGTGTGCATGTGAGTGTCTTCCAATTTGGCAAACAAGGATCTGGACAGCATATATACCTTTGCCCAAACTGTTGCATCATGAACAATTACTAATGTACACTATATTTCACATAATTATCAGTTTTGGTCCTTGTAGCTATAAAAATCTCAAGTTTCCTTCAGGTCAACTTCTTGTTGTATCAAACAATAAAAATAAAAACATAAGAAAGGCATGATATATCATATTTTACAAACTACAGTGGAATGACAGAATATCTAGGAATATTCCTAATACAATGGTTATCATTCAGAATGTAAGCTAGACAGTTCCACTAGTAAAGATAATAAGTTTAATTCCTTCTGAGCTAGTGAGATTTACATCACCCAAATGTATCTGACTTTAAGCATTCTTACTGTAGTGAAAGTGTGATGCTGCAAGTGGTTAAGATGCTAGTATTGTTGGCTGGAAGGTTGGCAACCCGTGTTCAAGACCCAAGCACTACCACATAATGGGGTGATTTCCCATTATTTTCCTAGCTCCTGCTAACCTAGCAGTTTGAAAGTATGTAAAAATGCAAGTAGATAAATAGGTATCTCCTTTGGTGGAAGGTAACAACATCCACATTTCTTGGCATATAGCCATGCTGGCCATATGACTACGGAAGTGTCTTCAGGCAAATGCTATCATGTACACTGCTTATTCTGCTTCTAAACTGGACATTGCAGAAATAAAAGAAGAATCAAATAAGTGAATTTTAGGAATAGTATGGTAATCTGCCATTCCCTTAAAAAACTTTGCCCCTTTTTTCTGTTCGCTCTCTTTTGCTTGGAACTTTTGAACAATATTTCTGTTTTCCGATTCAGATTTCTGAAGAGAACATAATACATGGGAAAAATAATTGGTTTTCATTACCTCTCAAACATCCCAAATTATTCCAGATAGTGGATAGTGTAGTAATTCTTCCTGAAAAGGACTGAAGCCTATTGTATCTTATATGAAAAGTAATTGTCATTGACCATTTCATTTTCCTCTATAAAATTGGAAATGTATGAATTGACCATCCTTTCATTGTGTTGCCTAACAATTCATGTGTTGTCACTCATCTTAAAAAAAAAATAAAAGGAGCCCTCTTAAAATTTCTGAAAAATGAGAATATGGATTTTCTTTGGCTTATTTCAGGGATAAGATTTGAATATTGTAAAGCTTCTTAAAACAATTGCACATGGCTTTTTGTATGTAGGTATGTAAAGGAGGACACCAAACCTGACCACTAAACCTACAAAATCTTACTTGATCCATTGACAATCCTGCTTTTGAAGAAGTTAAAAATCACTGACAGAGCAAATCCTTTACATACAGAAACTCTCAAGTTTATTTCCCTGGATTCTGAGAACTATGAAAAATGCCTACTTGGGTGCCTAGAAATAATCTGAATAGGCAATATTGCACTAGATATCTCGGTGGGCTAACATGACATGGAGCAGTTTCACATCCATACATAATGTATAAATTTGTGATGAATAGGAAATTAAAGTTGTTCCCTAAATCTCTAATATATCGGCAGGCGTTTCTTCTGATTTCAGTATCACTCAAGTATGCAAAGTAATTGCGATTAGTAAGTATCTGACTACCTTGCCAGAATCTATCTTACATAATGGCAAAGCTAGTTGATGCAGTCTGGTTCTATGAATTGTGTCATTGCTAGATCATGCTGATATTTAGAAATCAACATTTTTAGAAACTGGGAGTAATGAGAAAGCAACCAAATTCAGAATGTAATTTTAATATTTCCTCCAGTGAAACTGCTATTTCCTTATTTTCTGACTGAAAAGAGTAAATAATAATAGTCACAAACTCCTTTGTACTATCTCACATTGAGGACTTACACCTTTAGGCTTAATCTGAGCCGGAAAGGATTTAGAAAAAAAACACATATGAGAAACATCTGAGCTACTGCCTGGTTCCCCCATAGTTGATCAGCATGGAACAAATATGAAATGAACTCTTTTGTGAACAGGAATATATCTCATTTTCATAACAATTACAAAGTATGGAAATATGTTTTTATTTCCATATACATTTTGAACTGTTGACCTGATCCTGTCCATCCCAAGTTATGTAGATAAATTCATATTTGTTTTCTTGAAAAAGTATACAGATTTTTAGGTGGAGCCTGTGGTAAGGACATTTAAGATTTTTGTTGTTATGTAAAAATTGCCATTGCTTAGAGATGCAAAAAAAAAAATGCTCTGTAACAAACAGCACCACCCCAACACATATAAGTATATTTCTGCTCCTCCGCCTCCTCCTCTTTTCACATTGCTTTCAGCTATTGCATTAGCTATTTTATCAGGGACTCTGCATTGATTTATCATGATGCCACATAACACCAACAGCAAATGGAACTTTCACACTGCCCTCATTCTGAATGCGAGGGGTGGTAAAATATATCAAAATTGGCCAGTCTATTGCCATTCATAAGTTGCATAATTAATTGGATCAGAACATGAGTAGTGATAGACATTTCAGTATGCATATCACTGAATATAAAACAGAGTGAACCAATAACAAGATTGGCATGTAGGTCTACTTCTGAATATGATTGTGCATCATAATGAAAATATTCACTGCACTCAAAGCAATGCAATGCAGATTTAACAGTCTCTCTAATGTTGGTCCAAGTTAAGGTACTAGGCTAGAAATTGGGAAACTGAGTTCTAGTCCCACTTTAATCATGAAAGCCATCTGGGTGACTTTGGGCCAGACACTGTCTCACTCAGACCAACAAATCTCACAGGGATGTTGTTGTGGGAAAATAGGACAAGGAAGGTGTATTAGGTTATGTTTGCTGCTTGAGTTATTTATAAAAATAATAAAGGCAAGATACAACTCAGTAAATAAACAAATAATTGTATTCTGCATTCAAGTGTACAACCGTGAATATATCACACCAAGTGTTCTATTATTTGAATTTGGATGCAAACTTGCACATTGGCATTGTCCCACTACCTCCATTGATTATAGTAAGGTTAGCATGCAATATATCTCTAGGCACATTCTCTTTCAATCTGATAGCGACAGGTGATTCGATGCCTTGAACCAGCAAAGGTCAGCATTTAACCAGGAGGTAAGTTTTCTCTTCCCCACATAACCCATTGTTTGCAAATAGTCTTGAAACTTTTTTTGCATAAGGTGGTATATTTAGGGAGACGAATGAACAGGGTCATTAAAAGTGCCCCTCAATTGCCTTTTGAGCTATGGACTGTGCTGTTTGAAGAACAGGTAAACCTGAAAAGAATATTCACTGTGCACATACAGTACATTCACATTAAACAGGAGCAATAACTTTATTTGTTCTTTTTTATAATGTGACTCATGGCAAAATTACCCTAGCTCTTAGATATGTGGAAGAAAATGGAAATGATACACACGTGGTTCCTGCAATTTAATGCTTTTAACTTGAGAAAAAAATAAAAATTCAAATTGATATTCAGATGTTACAGAAGCTGCTGGCAGGAGGTAATGTATCCTGTGGGATGGTAAACACCCTTTAGAAAAATATCATAGCTGCAGTGCTTCCATTCCCTCTTTGTTCTTCACAACATACTCATATTCCATGCTGTTAAAAATGATTTGTCAGGAGAAAGAAGATATACGGAGTCACTTTGATGGCCATCATTTTTCTGCAACTTTATGCCAATTCACTCAAGGGGACTTCCCCCCCACTAATGTTATGTCATGATGTCTTTACAAAGCTGAAGGGAATAACTTTCATTAATGTACGTTACATAACATGAAGCTAAATAGATTAATTTCCTCCAGAAGAAACCATTTTATCAAAAGGTGCTTCCTGTCTAACTGCCCATAGAAGAGATGACATATTTGTCCCAGTTGGCAGCTTTGGACAAGAAAAAGCTGTCAGATGTAGACTACTCAGAACGTGATCATAGCATATTGAGTAAAATGCATATAGGAACCTATAGGAATTGCTTAATGGAAACCTTTTACCTTATTCGTAATTATATTCTTAAGATGTTTTGTAAATGATCACAATATTATTATTACACAATATTTCTATTCTGAATTTCCTTCTATTTTCACTGTTTAATATTTCTCTTTGGATGACATGGACCTTAATCGCAACACTTACCTAATAAATGTTAATCTTTAATGTATCATAAACATTCTAGTTGTTCTTGTAGCAACAGGCAGCAAGTTGAGGTGTGTGTTGTAGCGCAGCCCTACTCCTTTTTCTCTCTTCTACACCCAGCTTTATTTATCTTTATCTGCCTTTTCTAGATCTCCTGCCTGTCCACTCTATACTCCTCTAGGTATTTGCTGTTGAAAGACTAAATAAGGGAGAGGAAAAAGAGAAGGGGAAGCATTCAAAATGGAGATGTGACTATGAAATTGAATAAAGTCATAATATATTTCATTTAGAATCTTCTTCTGGAGCACTAAAAAGTATCCAACTTAATAATGAACCATAATGAAAAACACACACACACTGAAATTATGCAACCCATTTTCAAAATAACACCATTCCTATCAGCAAACTTTAATATAACAAATTATTATATTAATATTACAAAAACACAACTTTACTGTTTTTTTCCAATCTTAAATATTGTTCCAACATTTTTCCATACAGATTGCAGGATTAGCCAAATTATCCTCCACGACACAGGTCCATACATATTTCATACATATTTATTCTAACAAATACATATTTGTCAATACTTATTCTAGTAATTTTCTTTTACAATTAGTGATTCCTACTACAAGACATCTGTCTCTCCCCTGTATCTGTCTGTCTATCTCTCTCTCTATCTATCTCTCTGCCTACTTAGAATAGTACCGATCTACCTAGAAGTTTGTCCAGTTTTCCCTTTTCCATTTTTTAAATCATGAAATTAACTAGCATTCAAATATTATATATGAACACACACATACACACATAGTATATATTCCAATTCTCTATGCATGAATTGAATGAATTCGCTTTACAACATGAACCGTCACACCCAACTCCATTTTTGTCTTTTTTCCAATTAGTTAGCAATTATAGCAGTTGGACTTTTAAGGCAAAAACCCCTTCTAAGAATCCTTAAATTCAATTTTTCTCCCTTAGAATTAATCCTTTGAAAGGGGTTATTCTGAGATAACAAAATGCTGAAATGTAATTGAACCATGTCATATAATGGGCATCTGAAACACAAAGAGAGCTAAGAATTTGGTTGGGGTAAGTGTGCCTTCAGTCAACTACCTTATAAGGTCAACTGTAGCATTTCATTAAAATGAAAGTACTGATTCATGTCCCTGTAGAGGGAGAACATAATGATTCAACTCTGATTCTTCTGGGAGAGGAGATAGAAAAGCTGAGACAGGTCATAGCAAAAAGATAGCAAAGTTGAGATCAATCAGTCATAAGGCATATAGAAGCAGACTTCCATTTTTTTCAGACTTTGAACTAAAAGATTTTATAGGGGCCTTCAGTCTTCTTTTCTGTTGTAGCTGATTCCTGTATTGTTCTGTCCTGTAATAGATCCTGGGGCATATAGCCTGAATTCCTTCCAGATAATTCTTAGAGCTCATATATTATTGTGGGCTCAAATTCTGACATTATTCAACCAGGCAGATCATGTGCTATATGTAGAGGCAGAATATGTTCAGATGCAGTGGGAAGATACAGTCCCATTGGTTGATCTGGGTCCGATTACTGATACTTAGTTGAACATACTTCACAGAGTTGCACAAGAGAAATACAATGGGGGAATAAAAATGCACTAATACATCAGTCTAACAAGACTCTAAATGGGTGCAGCAAAGATTTGTGTTATATCTTGGGAAGTTCTTGTCCTCCTTGTGAAAAAGAAACTTCAGTCTATACTAAACTATAAGAGCCCCTGTTTCTCTCAGGAAACTAAATTATGCTGCAAATCTAATGCACTGTGTAATGCCACAGCTTTATGGAATACATGTTTCTGCAGAGAATTCAAACTGATTCACTGTCTGTAGTGTAGAAACATTTCTTAGTTTTTTTCCTTAAGATTTTAGCCCTATAATATACAGAACCTTAATTGTGAAAGAAGTATTTTTAAAAGAGAAATACACAATAGGCATTCTTGTATATGCTCCAGACAATTATATGGATTCCAATACTCTTCCTCTCCGTTATATGTGCCAGCAAGAGGAGAGACAGAATGAGTTTATCTTACAGTCTCTTCCTCAGTGTATTAAATGGTGAGCCTTTTCATTTTTAAGTACCCATTTTTAAACAAAAGAAAAGCTAAACTAGAATAATGAGATATTGAGGGGACTTTTTAGATGAATCCTCATAAAGAATAATCTTGATAGAGAAAAGCAGTCTAGTTCTCCCTAAAGCAAAGCTGTTTGCTCTGGCCATCTTTTTCCAGCACCTCATGTTGTAGCTGATTCCTGTATTGTTCTGTCCTGTAATAGATCCTGGGGCATATAGCCTGAAGTACTCTTTCACCTCTTTCTCATACAGAAGTACTCTTTCTGTATGAGAAAGAGGTGCTCTTCTCTCTTCACGGCTTCTCTTAAGAGTGAGAGATTGGCATGCTTCAAATAACTTTCAAGAAAGAGCAGATTGGAAAAGAAGTTTTTGTTGTAAATATTTATTCATAGTATAGTTTATTTAAAAGACATATACACTTTTTTAAATATTAAGAATCACAATCCTGGGCATCTCTCAAAACAATAAAACATCAAAAAAAATCAGATTAAAAACTCCTAAATTCTGACACATATCAGTGTTCTCCCTTGCTCAGCAACAGACTGCTTCTATCCCAACATCTAGTGAAGAATAGGCTGTTTATAGCCTTCCAGAAGGCCAAAAAAGTGCCAGATCTCTCGGGGAAGGGTGTTCTACAGGCAGGGGGCAACTATGGAGAAAGTGCCCTTCTTAGGTTGTACTAGATGACAACATTTAAAGGAAGGGACCTGGAGCACACATCCTATTTGACCCAGACAATGGGAGGATGCCCTCAGGGAGAGATGCTCCTACAAATCCCCATGCCATTTAGAAGAGCCATTTAAAGGTGACAACCAACACCTTTACCAGACCACTTTACCTGTCTCCTGAGAAACTTGTGTGCTGGTCAAGAAGCAACAGTTAAAATTGGACATGGAATGACAGATTGGTTCCAAATTGGAAAAGGAGTACGGCAAGGCTGTATATTGTCACCCTGCTTATTTA
>JANHZU010006237.1:561802-574522 GCA_032468055.1 Acrochordus granulatus | reverse complement strand
GAAGGGGAAGGCAGAGGATGAGATGGATGGATAGCATAGTCAGTGTGATGGGTGTGAGCTTGGGAAGACTCCGGGAGCCAGTGCAAGACAGGGGGCCCTGGCGTAATGTAGTCCATGGGGTCGCGAAGAGTCGGACATGACTGCGCGACTGAACAACAATAAACCAACACCTTAATTGCACCCAAAAACAAACCTGGAAGTCAGTGCAGCTTTTGTAGCAATGGTGTAACCCAGAAATAGTTGTAGTTTGCAGATGGTCTTCAAGGGCAGCTATATAGAGAGCACATTGCAATAATCCAGCCCGAACAACAACAGAAAAATTCTGAAGTAGAGTGATTGAATTATTTCATAATTTTTATTCTTCTCTTCAACCTAGAACCCAAATATTCTTAAGTATCTTTGATTCCCAGTTTATTTAGAAATCTGAGATTATTTTTTTTTAAAAAAAGGTGTACATTAGGTTGGCACATATCAGGAGCCCAAACTTCAGCAAGTCTGCAGATGTGTTTAGATCACAACTCACTACAGTTCCCAGCTAGTAAACTCATGCTGACTGGGATTTCAGAAAATTGTAACTAATACATTTAGAAACATTTACTTGGGGAATAAACTATCTACTACTACTTTAATAGCTTTTAGATCATTCTCATCATGATGAATAATGCAAGTAACCTGGGAAGTGATAAAAATTTGTTTTACTTATTTTTCACATTTTGTACTGCCCATCTCCCTCACGGAGATACTACAATACTAGTTTTTCCTCATGTGTGTTCCACATGTCTTGGAGGTTATGCAAAGCTATCCAAACAAAGTGGGAAAGACCAGTTTCTAACACTGAAAGGATTAGAGGAAAATTTAACCCTGTGGAAGTTCCTCTTCTCTCCTTGTAGAAATAATTATTTTCCCCAGTATTCTGTTTGCTTTCTTGAAGAAACTGAAACCATAGAATTCTCTTATTATTACTCTCATCCTACTTGTCTTCAACAGAAGACAGAAAGATTCTGTTATTCTTTTAGGAGTTTCCATGTAGTGGGCATTTGTTGGCATTGTTTAGGCTTCATTTGAGTCATCTTAAATGAGGAAGTGTATGACACATGGTGTTTTCCTAAGAGTGGAAATGATTTCAGAAACAACAGGGTTTCTCTTGCTTCTTCTAGACCTCATGTTTGTGCTGTCATGCTATAATATTTATTTTCCTTTTGAAAACATTTGACATATCTGGGAAACCAGTTAGGTACCAGATTAAAAACCAGGAGACTGTGAATTCTGTACCACCTTAGGCACAAAGCCAATTGGGTGACCTTGAGCCAGTCATCTCTCTCAGCCCTAGGAAGAAGGCAATAGCAAACCATTTTTGAAATCTTGTCTAGAAAACTGCAGGCAGTTGTCAAGAATCAACATTGATTCAAAGGGATACATACGCACATGCATGCATGTGCACACACACACAAAGGAAGTCAAGGATCAAGTCCATTAAATCTGGATTTTGGTGCAGAAGTCCAAAGCCCATGTAAGAATAAGCAGGAAGTTTCCAAAACAGTTGCTTAGCATATTTTGAATTGAGGAAAAAATACCATGTAAATCTCAGGACTTTAGTAAAGCTAATGTCATTAAATTCAGATTCTAAAATTGATGTAGTATCATAATTATCTTTTTCTTCAAATTCCTATTATTCCAATAAATAAATGAGCACAACTTACTTTGTACTTTGGAAATGTTTTGTCAAAAAAGGGCTGTTTCTTTTCTTCCTAACTTTCTTCTTTATCCCTTTCACATCTATTTAATTTTGTGAATAAACATCCTGATGTGTGCTCTGTAAATATTGTCACTGAATTACTGCCTGTTTGTTCAACTCATTACAGAAAGTCATGATAAGCTTTTTAATTACAAAATTAGCTTCACCAAATCAATTCATTTAATTTAGTTAATTTAATGAAGTGAAAAGGTTTAAAAGGGGAGTAACTCCCTCCCCCACCATAGTTCCCAAGGAATCTATGGAATTGTGAATTGATTTGAGGCAGGGGAGATTCCTCTGGTGTATATAGAAATATAAACACAGGAATATATTATAGGTGGTGCTGAATGTGTGGCCTTTTTATTCTCTGCCTGATTGATTTGCTTAAAACCTTTTCTTCTCATTCAAATGAATACTCAAAGTAGCTAACACATTAAAAATAATTAAAAATTAAAATCCAAAAAGTTAAAACATACCTTAAAATTAATACTGCATTTGATTTAAGTTATAAGCCTAATAAAAAAGAGACATCTTTATGGGTTTTCTAAAGACCAAGCGATCGGGAATCAAAAAATTCCCGATCGCTGTAGGCTGAGATTAAAGCATTTCCCAAATGCCAAATAAGTAAGCTTCTGATCTTAATAAGGGGCTGCTTCTGCAAATTTGAATGCCTTCACAAGTTCATCATTAGGGAATAAAATGTTAACACAATGGAGTCCAGTAAGCAATTGACAAGATTGGAGCTCTTTCAATATAGGCATTGCATGATCTCTATACTTTGTAGAAATTATTATTCTAGCTAACTTATATTATACCAACTGCAATTTTCTGAATATTCCAAATAAAGAATCAAGTGTTGCAAGTCATGAGCATGAATCAAATTTGAGAGGGACACCAGTCCTTAAAGTACAAATGCATTTCTCAGTATCACAATTGCTTCCAACAGCTGAGGATCAAGAAGCAGGATGGATCTGCCCATTCTGAGGGAGTACAACCTTATCTAAAAGAGGCTGAATCTCTAATTTTCTGCTGTCATCAATACTTCTGTCTTTTTTGAATAACTTTCAGTTTGTTACTTCTCATCCAGCCTTTTACTAAATGTACACTGTGCTTATCAGCCAGAAGGTTGACAGCCTGAGTTTGAGACCCCGGCACCATTAAATAATAGGGTGAGCTCCCATTATGCGCCCCAGCTCCTGCCAACCTAGTAGTTCAAAAGCATCCAAAATGCAAGTAGATACATAGGTACTACTTCAGTGGGAAAAGTAACAGCATTCCATGAGCCTCACTGTATAGTCATGCCGGCCATGTGACAATGGAAGTGTCTTCAGGCAACGCTGACTCTTTGGCTATGAAATGGAGATGAGCACCACCCCCTAGAGTCGGACACAAGTGAAAAGGGAAACCTTTACCTTTTACCTTAGGCAACATTCAAGGATAATAATTGGTTCTTTAGAATTAAATGGAAAGGAATAGTAAAGTGGGTATTTTCAGCTTATTGATGGCACATACCTTCAAGCTTATTATCATGTACAGTAAATGTTAAAAACATCTATTCAGGAATATCTTGGTCATGTTTTGTTGTGTTACTATTGAGATGCTGTGGTCTATATATTATTTTTCAACTTTTTTTCTTTGCAGAATTAGCCCAGTGATTCTCTAGATGTTCTTTTTCTTCCCTTCCTCTTCTCTCTCCTTAATTTGCATTTGAATCTGAAATCCTAGAATTCAGAAGTAAATCAGGAATGAAACCTGAAAGCCATCTACTCTTATTATTTTGTATTTAGAAAATAAAACTTAACATCAACAGTTTGGTTCTCTTGCCACATAAAAATTGAAAATGCATAGAGACATAACAAGACTTCTAATAGTGCTGAGAAAAAAGATTTTCAGATTATTTCACTTGTCTCAACATAAGTTAATTTGACTAAATCAAACTTCTTTTTTTAATTTCTGTGACAAAGAGAACAGAAACAGAACACACAATTCCTTCAAAGATCACATCTTGAATTCTAGATCTAAAATTTGACTCTCACATCCTATTACTTCCCAATAGAAACCAATGTTTCATTCAAAAACTCAGCCATGACATCCTGAAATATGCATGGAATCATAACTAGAGATGTTTAGGAAGATAGGTATGGCAATAAAAGCCTAGAACAGTACCAAAATTTAAGTAAAAATGTATTATTATAAAATATGAAAATGTCTTTGTGTCAAACTCAATTCTTAATGTTAGCATGGACACAAACATGTAGTTTTTCTCTTGGCAACAAGAGAATAAAAATAGTTTGCCACTGTCTTCCAACAGAATGTTTTTGACTTTTTGATACAGCCCTACTAAACATCCATTGAATCACTGCCACCTGCTGAGATCTATATAAGTACTATTTAGTGCTAAATAGTATCAATATCAATATCCATTCCTTTGTATACTGATTTAGAAAACATAATCCCCAATAAATGTTACTTCTAATTTAAGTTTTGTAATTATTCAGAGAGGAGCTTTCTAAAGAAATGTTTGCTAGAGTTATTTTATATTGTATATGTGTGTTTGTATGATGAGATGTAAGAAATATCCAGAATCTAAGCCTATCATTTTATTTCATATTCCAAAATCTTTAATGTGTACCAACTTCAGTATACAACTTTAGTTGCACTAAATATACACTATGGCCAAGCACTGAATATATCAGAAAAAGAGAAATGGAGTCTATTCAAAAATATATGTACACTGATGAGGTTCACGCAAAATTTGAGCAAGGCAGAATCTAAGTTTAATGAAGTCAAACAATCAATCCATCACTGTGAACCAAAGGCTAATTCTTTGTGTAATTCAATCTATTTGGCAGAACAGAGTACAAAAGCCATGCAGAATTTGACTATTGGTACAGAGGGAAAATTTCTGCCAAAGATGGGGAAAGACAAGCAGAATTTACTTGCCAATAACTAGGTGTTATAGACAAACCAGAGTTTAGATTTAAAAATATGCCATTTGTTATGTAAGGAAAAAAAGGAACGTGTTTTAAGATGAAATCTGCATTATATAAAACATAGCACTTTATCACATGTCTGGGTATTGCTGTGATTGACACACCATGCTAAATTCAGTACAGAATGTCCTTCTTTTAAAGAAGAAAGAACCATGTGGTTCCTCAATCTTTTGCCCTTGTGTGTGCTTTCTTATATCACCTTTGTCATCTTTTCTTTTTATTATCCTGACTAATAATCCATGGCTCAGGTCCATGTTAGATTGCCAGTGCCATGAATGTTCTGATTACTTTGTGCTATACTTTTTAACATGATAATTTAAAATAATGTACAAATGGTTGTTTCAGATCATGGAAAAGCAGAGCTCTGTTTTATCCTTTATAGCACTGGAAATACTTAGTTTCCCCTGCGGGTATGGTCTCTTGTATTCCTCTCAAAGCCCTCATTTGCATCTCAGCTTTTTAACGTGACATGCTTATTTCCATAGTGGCTCTTTTTTACCTTTGTGGGAATGCTGCTCAGTTAATGTATAAGCAAACTTAAAAAAAAGTATCCAAACAATTACAGTTACATCAAAAGAGGCTTAGTGTGATCCATATTGCCTCCAAAGAAAAGGAAGAATCAAATGCTTAGAAGAAAAATTCAGTAAAAAAGCAGATACAGTGTAAAATGAATTGAAAGCTTAAGATGTGAGAAAAGGAGAAAAAAATCCTCCTTGTATCATGGCAGAAATGATTATGAATGAATTATAAATAGACGATTCGTAATTCTTTTTAGAAAGCCAGTAAAAGCATCTATTCTGAATTTATATCAGTTGCATTGTAAGATTATATCAAAACTAACATGCATATGAATGGCACAATGGAGGCTAAAGTTCTCCGTTTATGTAACTAAATAGAATAAATTTATGAATAATAGAATAAATATCCAAAGATAGATCATCATGTGTGTACCTATATATAAATGTGACCGCAATGTAACAAAGCAACTGTAGAGCAGAGAAAACAATTGTATTGATTTTAAAAATGCACTATCCTGGGAATTAAAATGGGTCTCCATAGGCAACCAATTACCTTGTTCTTGATAAGACATCACACCGGCTGCATCTGCAATTGTCCTCGGCAGCAGATTCTGTACAATAACAGAAATTGTGGAGTTAAATTATGAGGCGCTCTATGCAGAGTTAACTGTCCACACTATTCCTAGCACCTGAAGAACAACTGAAGTGTCAGCATTTCCCTCCCTTGCATCTTATCACAATACACACATGTCTGGCTGATATCTATATTCTGAAATTGCCTCATGTCATTAGTTTTATTTCATTTCATTCCATGCGTGAGACAGCCTTAAGATGAGTTAGATGTAACAGTGTTAGTATGGTGTTTCCCCTTAATCCAACAGCAATCTGCATCAGTTTCATTTTGTAAAACCTGCTACACTTTGCCATTCATGCTGGCAGTGGGAGAGTCAAGTAACCCACAAGAAGTAGGATGACCCTAAAGCCCAATGATCACTATAGACTGACAACCTCCTTTGTGTGCTGACAACCTCATCATGATCTAAATACGCTCGTCAGTCCTTCACCCCCCCCTTTTTTTTTTTGCTTGGTTTGCTTGGGAGGGAGAATGAGGGCACAGCTCATTACTTTGGCTGCCATACTTAATCTTCCTAAGTATAAAGACTGTATTTGATAGGTCCATGCAGTCTGCTTTACAGCTGATCAGCAACTACTTGATAAAGCAGGAGGGCCTCACTCACTTTCTCATGTAACTTCTCAACCCACTGATCCTCCCATGAGAGATTTTTTTAGATGGCTGAATTTGCAGTGCTTAGATTGACAAATATCTCTCAACTTGTAATGTTCAGAAAAAAAGAAGGCAATGAAGCCTTAAGGTTTTATCAGTGGATTTCCTTGATATGGGCTGAAGAAATCAGAATGCTACTATCGAGTAGTAAGTCAGGCCAGAGGCAATAGAAACAGGATAAGAATCAGCAGAGGTGGCACCAATTTTGATGTTGGAATGCTTTCTGATGGTCAACAGATGGGTGGAAAGCATTTGAACTGAGATACTGCATATTTTATCAATTTTCTTGTTTGATAATACATTGTTTGAAGAGACAGATCTCTCATGTGGGTTCAGAAATCCTTGGAAAACAAAAATAACTGAGGTTTGTCATTTTTTTTAAAAAAAATGACATTAGTTTGCTGCTTCTTTTTGCATTAGTTCCATGACAAAGATGGAGTGTTTAGGACCACATTTATAACATATCATGCAAGATCCAGGTGTTCTGTATATTCTGTTATGACAGAGATGAATTCATTAGATCAAGGAACTCAGCTTAATTATGTGGCTTATCAAAGATTAGGAAGTATAGATCCTCCTTAAATTTTCATCAGAGTATTATTTTTTGGCTCAATATGCCAGCAAAATTGGAAAACTCAAAACTTTCTGACTGTTTTTAAATGCTGGTTATGATTATTACTTATATTAGCCACGGTAAATAGCCATTATTACCTGTGTTAGTCAGATTCCCTCTGTATATTGGTTGGTTATATGGTGTAAACTTTATACTGTTTTGAGCACATCTTTGAATACTTCTGTCTTCATCTGAACATTTTTTGAAAGAGCAGGTGGCAATCATGGCTAGGAGAGCTTTTGCACAGCTTCATATTGTCTGTCAGTTTCATCTTTTCCTAGACTGGGAAGCTCTGCTCATGGTCACTCATGACCATGAGTGATCACCTTCCAGGTGACTAGAGTAATGTACACTACAAAGGGCTGCCTTTGAAGAGTATGCAGAAGCTTCAGCTGGTGTAAAATGCAGTGGTGTTATCCAAGAACACAGATGCTATATTTCTACTCCTCAAGCTGCATTGGTTGCCAGTTTGCCTCCAGGTCCAATTTAACATGCAATTGACATTGCTTCATGCTTTGGGGTTGGGTCATTTGAGGGTCTGCCTCCATCCAGTTACATCTGCCTATTCCATCAGGTTGGCAGAAGAGATCTCATCTGCAAAAGAGTTTCCTCTGGCAGGACCCAGGAACTTTTCTGCCAGGGTACCTGCTCTGGGGAACATCATCCCCCTGTCCAGGTGATATTGGCACATATCACTGATATGTGATATCCTTGATATCCTTCTGGAGGTTCCTCAAAATATTGTTATGTCAGCAGGCTTGGATATATTAAGGAAGTGCAATCTAATGAGATGGCTGCATTGCTTTTAACTTCACTTTTCTTGAGTATCATGTTTATATTGCTGATGTCTTTTAATTGTACATGTTTTGATTTTAAGGTTGTTTGTTATTGTGTACCATCTACAGTAACTTTTCTGTGAGATAGGAAGCTGTATAAATATGAAAAAATAAATAAAATTGTAGGTTAAATATCTATCTCTGTTATGGTAAAATATAGTTCTAATATCTTGATACTTGCACATGTAATAGTTTTGTGAAATGAAAAACTATTATAAATATACAATAAATACTACAGAGATTGAATACCCCTAGCTAACTTGAGCTGTTCTTGATAAAAGAAATAATAGAATTTATAGTCCTACAAATACAGATGTCCCCCAACCCTTCTTTGCTTTCATGAAACAAGTTAAATCAGTACTGCCCCAAAAAGTCTTTAGTTCATATTTAACTGATTAAGGTATTATTTTGGATTATTCACTTATTTTAGATCATACAAAATCTGTAGGGATAGTGTGGCTCCTAAATATGTTTAAATAAATAAATAAATTAGCCCAGCCAGGTAAGATCTGGTCAATACTTGGATGGAAAATTGCCAGGACATTCCTGGAGTGTAGACAAGGAAATAAATAAAACATCTGAATATAACCAGAATGTGTTGAATCCCTTTTTAAAATCATATACATTAATTTGTCAGTTGTGATGGAATGTAATCTAGAAATGCAAGAGGGAGGATCTCTTTCCCAGAGGACAAAGAAACAGCAGATCTTAGAATGTCCGGTAGGCAGGAAATGGGCAAAGACAGATCCCCCCAGCAGTTCACAGAATATATCTAATAATTATGCAGATAATTGCTTTAGTCTGGCAATATTCTGTTTGTAGGTGAACAACAATAAAGAGCTACTCAGAAGTAACTCCATGTGTCACTCTTGATTCTTCGGGCCTGATATTAATATTGCCCGACTAAAGTAACTATCTGCATAACTATTAGATATACTCTGTGAACTACAAAGGGGGTGGGGGCTGTCCAGCTTGACTGGACTACCTTCCATCACATCAGTTCTGCTTCTCCATGCATTTAATTTTAATGGATGTTCTGCTACTGTGAAAGGGAAGAAAAAAATTCTCTATCAACATTTTCAATAAGCAGTCATGTTCTTTATGCCCCTTTTTGCTTCAAATTAAAAACCTGCACTCATCCATTAAGGATTTTGTTTGTCCTTTTATGGCCATTCCCAGATTTGCAGAATTCTGTTTTTAAGATGTTGCAACCAGAACTATACACAATATTTTGTATGTGATTTATTACAGTTTTATATATGAACATTAAGCTAATAATAATTTTAATTTTACTTCTCTTTCTAATGATTCCAGGGATGAAATTTGCCTTTTTAAAATAGCTGCTACACATCATGTTGATATTTTTTACTGAGCTGTAAACCATGACTTTCAAAACTTTTTTCCTGATCAAACACTGCAACTTCAGATCCCATGACTGTATGTGTAAGATCTGGATGGTTTTGGCCCATGTATTTTGTTCAGTACTGGTATATAGAGAGTTTCCTTTGCAGTAAAGCTCCTTCACCTATTTGGAGAAATCCTATGATGTTATTCACCATTCTTTTTTAACTTTATTACCCTGAACAATTTGGTGAACCCCATCTCACTACTCATCCTTAATTCTAGATTACTTACAAAACACTGGTCTCAAAACTGATCCCAGAAGAAAGTTTTGAAGTAATAATGCTGAACCACTACCTCTGTATTCAGGTAATACATTAGAAAAATTACAAAACACCCAGAAAGGCTGTAATTACTGAATCTGGTATCTCACCAGAATTAAAATTAGGGTGGATATAACAATCCAAAAACCATAGGACATGTCACAGTGACCCAAGAAAACATAAGGCAGACAATCATACAACAGACCAGAAAAACACAGAATCAGAACCAACTCAAAGCAGAGTTCTTCTTTCAATCCAGCTTCCCTTAACTTTCCCCTTTTTGCCAATGCATACTTATGTGTCCCACTCAAGATTTCTCTATGAAGTTGAAACTTTGTAGGAGTTGAAAGTCAAAAGTTGCCAGGCGTTGAAATGTAGGTAGTACTTCTGAAAGTACACTTAATTACAGTGTGTGTGTATGTTTATCTTTACTGTACACCATTCTCTCCTACATTGCTTTTCCCAGCTGTATTTGAAAACATCAAAAAGCAAAACTACAATTTATTGCTAACTTTAGTGAGATAGAATTCTCCCCATTGCTTAATCTAAGTTAGATTTGGAGCAAAGTTACCAGGAAATCGCTCTCAGCTGGGGGTTGCTCACTTGTGTAATTTCATAACAGTGACAAAAAACATGTGGGGGAAAGTGAAAAAGACAATTTATCAGTGAGCCTTACTCCTTTTCCCCAGATGTCTCTGTAACCTGTGTTGCAGTGTGTGGTCTATCTGAGCCTGAATTCCCATAAGCAATTGGAAATCAGGTATCTTTCATGTTTACCAGATGTTTGTTTCTTATAAAGACACACTTGGAACACTTCTTAAATTAGTAAATTGAACACACACACACACAAAAACAGTTGATAGTAGCTCTTTCATCAGGAAAATAATCATTTTGTTAGATCCCTTAACAAATGGAGTGTAATTTAGTATGGCAGCTATCAAATAGGAAGTCCTTTGCATGATTGTTGGCTATGATAATATAAAACATGTCTATAAAACTGCCAGAGAAGAAAATTTTACTGTATTTTTCAATCATCTCAAACTCTTTGTTCTCTTCTAATTTTACTACTTTCCTTTGGGCCAATTAAAGCCAAATTTATTTTCATGGACTATATTTCCTAATCATTCTGATGCAATAAGTTTTTATGCAGTGGAACAAAATAGTTTAATCTTCTCTCCCTCTCCCTCCCTCCCTCTCTCTCACTCACACACACTAGTCTATATTTTTTGATTGTGTGTCATCATAAGTCAGTGTTCACGTTAGTGATCCCTTACATAGATAATCTGTCTCTAACCTGGTCTTTTAGGTTTTCCAATGATGCACCACGGAGGGAATAGGGAATGGCTTTTAAGAACAGGAAGAAGAGCCGCTATTAAGGCAATGGTCAGATAAGCAGGGCTTGAGCCAAGGCCAAGCTAATAACTTGAAAACAATATCTCAGACATGCCCTTCCCTAATTCACACAAAGACATAAAGTGAGAGAGGCAGGAAGCATATTCAGAGTTGCAAGATTCTTACTTCAGCTGTTATCATGAAAATAATCTTGAGCTACATGGCATTGGTTTCTTTGTCTGGTCTACTGTGTAGGGCTGACAACTGACTTATAAGCAAGGACACAAAAAGGATAATCAGTTCTCTTTATAGATATGGCAGTAATACCCCTGTTGTATTTTATAAAATGTAAGAGTGAATGGGGATTTCTTTGTAGTTTATCACTAAGGCGGGTACATATCCTACTTAAGACAAGATTAACATCATTTTGAAGGATGGTCAAATCCATGTCTAACTTAAAGATAAAAAATCCCACAAAGGAAGATCAGGAATATTGAAATGATCCATTAAATCTGAGAAGCAGCATCTAGGCAGCAGACTGGCTTTTTTTTTTCAAAATCCAAAACTATCTTATAGCCCTGGGGTGGTTTCTCCAAGTACTAAGCAAAACCAACCCTGTTTAGTTTCTAAGTCTGTATTAGTTTGGCCAGTGCTTCCAGCTGCTCAGACACACATAGAATAGCAACTACAAGGATGACATATTATTTCCTCTTTTGTCTTTTTATTACTTGGTAATATGTCTCTTTTTTGGTGATACATATTTAGCTGTTTGCTACATATCTAAGTTGTGTGGAAGTGTGTCCAGGTCATGGCAATACTTGGTGCTGAATGACATGTGAAAATTATGGAGGGATATTTTAGATAGCTGGTTAAAATACAGTAAGATTAAAGAAAATGTTATATCCTGGGGTGAACTGAGTATCCACATTTAAGGATGTGTAGCTCTGGGTCTATCATTAGCCCCAAATCCATTGGCCCTTATAGTTTGATGTCTGCAAAGGGCTTTTGCAGTGTGGTCAAGATAAGGAAGACCCAAACAGTACACCTATCCCATCTCAAGAAGACAATGCAGTTCTTCTCATAGTTCTTTAATTAGTTTGTTCCAAATAACCCTTCTTCAATCACCCTATCTGGATTATTTCTGAATATGCATGAGACTTTAAAAGAATCTAAGGTGTGAATCACACTGAAGCTGTCCCACCCACTCACTCCACAGCATCAAGTTTCTCCTAAGTGTGAAGTGAGAGGTTTTTTTTAAAATTAGAAGGCATGTCATCAAAATGTTTATAAGTCCTCAGATAAAAAATAAATAAACTCTTAAGATGTGGGGGTTTGTTTAACAAATGCTGTCCTTTGTTTTCTCTCCACACTTAAAATGCTACAGGTATTTCTTTCACATATGATAACTACATTCCATTCCTTCCTCCTCAATGTAGTCATTGTAGCCAGTATCAAAAAGGAATCCTAATACTTCCAAACCTTGGTCCTGTATTCTTCAGACATTAATCTACAGTTTTCTGGTGGAAAAAGCACAAATCCATGCATTGAATTAATTTTTAAAGGAGAACAAAATATTGGTATGTATTTAATATTTTTTTCTTTCGTTTTGTTTTCTGGTGTGCACTTGCTTTGATAAAATCTGTACTGCAAAATAATCATGCTGAATATTAAGAAATAATACATTTAAAAATCGATGAAATGTTCCTTGTTTTGTTTTTTTTCAAATTTCTCTCAAATATTCTTC
>JANHZU010006237.1:530430-545191 GCA_032468055.1 Acrochordus granulatus | reverse complement strand
TCCAACAACATTGCAGAAAAGAAAGATCTGTTAATTATTTGTCTAGGGAACACTTGTACTAGCAGAAAGTGGTTTAATGGAACACTTTGAATAAAATTGAATACTTTCAGGTGAAGGTTTAAAATTGAAGAAGTCAGAGTCAGAAAGGTAGAGTGGCAGAAAACTATTATATAATCTTGTGAAATAAGTAAGGGCAGCAGTTTTGAGTAAGATTGTTAACAACAGGTTAAGACTAACAGAAATTATGTAGACCTTAATTAATGTAATGCCTTTCTGTTCAAGGAAGTAAGTGAGCACTCAAGATACCTAATTAGATGATGTGACAAGCGTACATGTATTTATTTTCGAATTTCTTTATAGAGTTCATCAGTGTTCCATGTGGACTTCTACCAGTCACTAAGGCAATATTCATGTCCCCATTTTATCTTTCATATCTCTTAATCTGATATATATGTGCTCAAGTTCTTCATTCTTCCCAGTAATGTAAGTTTATATAAATGGAAAGCCAGTTTGATGTAATGGCTAAACCATTGGGTTAGAAACCAGAAGAATGTGAATTGTAGTCCTTCCTTAGGCAAGAAAGCCAGCTGGATGACTTTGGGCTAGTCTCTCAGCCCAAACTATCTCACAGGGTTGTTATTGTGAGAAAAATAGAAAGAGGGAGCATTAGGTATGAATACTGTTTTGAGCTGATCAAAATTAAAGGTGTGCTAAAAATCTAATAAATCAAGAATCATCCATACTTTTCCCCATGCAGAAGTCCTCCGTGATGAAATTCTCTAGCTTCTTCAGGAATGGTTTATGCCAGAAATGATAACCTGCCATCCTCAACTTAATTAATACTCCTCACTCCAAGCAATCAGTTCAGACCTATAGTTATTCTCTGAGCAATCTGTTGGGTAGTAAGAAATAGGGAATGAGGGGAGGAAAGAAAGATGGGGTTCAGAATGAAATGGAAATTACTTTTCTTAACTTTACTTTACTTAAGTTAACCATAATTAATGGTTAAATGGTTAATTAAAAATAATTAATTTTCTTAACTTTACTTAAGTTAACCATCCATAATTCTTTTTGGATCCTGCAGATTATCCAAATCTTTGACTGGGAATATTTTTATTCCTGGCTGAAGGGTTATTTATCATCTTCTGTTTGGGTTGGGGAAAATATGACCAATGAAATGTTATAGAACTCTCAAGACTTTGATGAGAAATACTCAGTGTTTCAGTGACTGGACTGTCACTATTTCCATTCTCTTGTTTTACTGAAATTAACCTTAACCATACACAGTGACATTTGCTCATATATCTTTTACTATTTCCCCATTTTCTTTCATCTCAGTTTCTTTCCTATTGTTAATTAATTAATTGTTAATTAGACTCTAGTTTCCAAGAGTACTTATCTGTCCATCTCCACCTTTTCATTTTCCTTTTCTATTATTCATTCATGGTGCAACAGCAGTAACATCAATCTACATCTGTAATAATAGTATTTTGTTCAGAGTATTTAGTAAAGTAGTAGAAGTCAGAGCCCATACAAAAGCATAAGTTATTGGGTGAAAATTAAATCCTAGATTTATAGCATGGATGGGTTCCATGCTGTGTGCAATCACATTTTAGTAGACTTCGATTACAGGATGTTAGTTTCACCCTGTAAAAATTATTCTGGAACACCATAATTAATAGTATATTATCGGGGCCTCTTTCTTTTCTCCATTATATCATTATTTTCTTTGTTGTGTGCATACACACAACAAGTACTGGAAGAAAATAAAAGTGACAGTGCTGGATATTATGCACAAATTTCAGGCAAGTTACAGATGGTAGGAAGTTAGAATGACTTCTCTCATGCTGTTCTGTCAGCAATAATGTAGATTAGACAGATATCAGGAGCTGCCAAATACTTTTCCATTCCCACTGGTTTCTATGATACCTAGAGCCAGAGAGATGTGACTAGCATGGGGAAAAGAAATGCAGAAAAGAGCTTTAGGAAACCTCCACATGCAGGGGATCAGAAGACCTGAGTTGGAAGATTCTAAATGACAGCCACCAAACTGAGCGTGCAGTAGTCAGAAAATAATTTTTTTTGGTCCTTTAGCTTATCTAGGTTTATTAAAATGTAGCATATTTCTGGTGATTTCAAGCAAACACATTATCTTACAAGTATAGATTTGGAGGTCTTTTTTGCTAGGAAAAAAATGAAATAGAGACCACCTTTTGTACATCTGAAGAAATGGGCAGAAATTTTGTTTTTGCTCAATTGAAAACTGTCCATTGAGCAGTTGCTTTATGGGAGTAAAGCGAAGGCCATATCTATATATCACAGCATGCATTGAAGAGGGTCATTTTCTTCTTCTTTTGGTCAAATTTTTCTCAAGATCAAAGTGAGCCCTTGTGAATGAGATAGTGACTTTAATCATCAGATAATGAAAGGTACAGAGTGGACAGAGCTGTGGGGGACATGTGGTGTACCCTTCTGACCCAGAGTCAAATATAGTTGAAGATACTTATCTAATCTGCTTTCAGTAATTTTTTAACTCCAAGACCCACTGATTTTTTTTGAAAAGCGAAGGGTAGCAAACGTATCAGCCTGGCTCTGCTAAAAGCAATAATATAAATATATTCCCTTCTAACCTCTATGGTATCTTCCTCAGTCTCAGGTACTCTACCAGAAGGCTGGGAGTTTGAGGGTTCTGCACAGTATCTTAACTGTTTTCTAGCACTGCAATCTTCTCAAAGTTGTTCTTGAGATCTGTTGGAGCCACTCTCCCAGCCTTGAGTGCCCTACCACCGTGGGGACCATTTTGGCTTTTACTTTCCACATCCCCTTTTGTTACTACTTCCCTTGGTACTTCTGCTCTGATACTTCTCCAGCCTCTCATTCTCCTTCTTCCTGATGTTGCTGTCACTCATCCATATGACATCCCTGAGTTTAAGTATCTGTAGTATATTTAGAACATTTTTTCAGCATCTCTTTAGCCCGCTTATAACTATTAGTCTGAAATAGTCATTTGCACTGTTAGCAGGTGTTTGGATTGTGTTCAGATCTAGGGACCTTGACAATGTCATCCAGCAACTCATGTGCTATTCACAGGTGCTTGCTTTGACCACTGTAATTAATGAAAAGGAGTTGGTGACAGGCTTCATTAATAGGACATAAAGATAATCAAGTTACTAACAGATCTCTGGGGTGAAGGAGAAAGCATGTACAAAAACATAAGCACTCTGAGATCCACGCATGCATTTGGCTTTTGACTCTCTCTGAAATAGCCACAAATTTCAAGGACTGGATGGATGTATAGATAAAACTGTTAGCAGTGAATATACTGTTTTATCAAGATTCAAATGTTGCAAAATAGGAACATTAAAAGGGGGAAAACAAGCAGTCTAGGGTCACTGAGAATTGGGCAGCATACAAGTTTAATAAGTTATTTTTAAATTATTATTATGATAAATTTGAACAGACCAGCTAGCTTTGCTTGAGCAGCAGAGTGACACCCGGTGGCTGCAATTAATGGCTTTTCATGATATAGTATATTGGAAAATAAAGCAGAATTATAGCAAAGAGATTTGCCACTCAGATAAAAGTGGTATGATTATTTTCTGTAGTACAAATCTGATCATCATCTGATGCCCATTTGCTTTGATATAGACTAAGAGCAATGTGGGCTGTCTCCTTTCATTGTAAATATAACCCCTCCAAATAGTGACCTTGCCACAGGGAGCACAAGTTAATATTGGTTCAGAATGCACAAGCTATATTGATTAATTTTAGAACTGAGTTTTGTGTGATGGCTGCATCTGCATTTCATCATGCACATTTAAAAAGGCTCCTTTGGCAAAAAAAAATCAGGAGTGTTTAATGTGCTTCTACCAGGCTGCCCTGGGTGACAAGTTCATTTTTCCACAGCCCTCAGAGCAAACTCTGTCCTATAAGCAGTTTCCTGCCAGTTTGATTTGGCAAATATGTGAAAAGTATACTGTAAGTCCCCAAAATAAATATATCATGAAAAACAAAAACAAAACTACCCATAGTTCCCTACAAATTCAATCTGGCCTACATGGATGATGAGATGGATTCCATGTGGTCACGAAGAGTTGGACACGACTGTATGACTGAACAACAACATTGATGATATGATGTTACGGAAGGAATAATCTTGAGGGACAGGAGGAACAGCCACAATTGAGACATGGTTTTGAATATGACTGAATTTGAGAAATATGATTTCCAATCCAAACTGTAATCTGAGTCATCATCTCAGGCAAGATCTTCCTAAATTCTCATGACAATAAGGAGAGGGAGAAGGAAGTACATTCAGACTTGCGACATTCTGTAACCTTATAATAAAATAGCATTAGCATACATGACTTTGATTTCTTAGTCTGGTGCTTCCCCAATATTAATTGTGACTTTTGGCCACCATTGTTTTCCTACCCTTACATTAAGTCCTATTCTCTGAAAACACCTTTAGTTTTGCCAGGCAGATAGCCCAGTGATACTCTCCTATAACATTTCTCTAGTCTTTTCAACGAATTCTCATTAGATTAGTCCTGTTTGTAATTGTTGTTATTATCAGAGCTATATAATAGCTGCTATGAAATAGTGAAACTTGTAATTTTTTCACAAGGAAAAAAAATGCATCGTTCCAAAATATGTGATTTGTTTCACTTATCTATATACCTCTTATTTGAGACAGATTATCTTTTGATTAGCAATAACAATGAACATTGAAGCAATTTGTTTTGTCACATGTGATGCCAGCAATTCCACAACCCTCTCAATGTGTGCTAATGATAGTTTGCATGCAACATAACTGAAAACATTCTAGCAGCAGTCAGCTGCATGTTGATATACTCACACATAGATTTTTTTTCATCTCTTCCATGTTCCTTTTGTGTCAAAAGTTATCCCCCTTTCTCTGTCCAAAGTACATACAAAGTCTTATCTGACATGTCTTAAAATTCCTGTATAAACATTATACCATTTTGGCATGTTTTAGATGTCAGTAAATGGATTGGACAGTATCTGATTTTGAAAAATCCTGTATTTCTGCAGGTTGACATTTGAAAGATTTACTGTGGCTGCTTCACAGAAAGAATCTGGTATCCCTGCCCTTTTATCAGTTTCAGATACTTTATTGGCCAAGCATGGTTAGACATGCAAGGAATTTGACTCTGGAACAGCAGCTCTCAGTCTACCTGCAAGACGACAGTAGATAAAATAATGATGTAAATGTATAAATGAAATTATGTATTCAACAGTAAATACTGACATAAAGAAATAAACAAAATGTTGTATTCAATAGTACAATATGCATCCAAAATGTGTAGCCAGTAGAAAAGGAAATAAATAATGTGTAGAATTAGAACCACAATCCAATGATAAGTATATATACTGTACACATTAGACAGAACTTCTGGGTTAATTTAGAATTCTTTGCACAATAGTAATCACTGTGTCCTGTCATGTAGCATGAGTTAAGTATTCAACTGAATGATGGCATGGGTGAAAATACTGTCCCTGTGTCTGGTTGTTTGGTATACAGGACTCTATTGCACCATCCAGAGGGAAAACCTACAAACAAATGATGCCCAGGGTGAGAGGGGTCTGCAGATATTCTCTCTGCCCTTCTCTTGACTCTCTCAATATATAGATCCTCCACGGAGGGCAGGCTAGCTGCAATTATTCTTTCTGCAATCCTGACTGTTCATTGGACTCTGTACCTGTCCTGCATGGTTGCTGCACCAAACCAGACAGTGATAGAGGTACGAAGGACAGACTCAATGATTCCTCTGTAGAACTGTATCAGCAGCTCTTGAGGCAGCTCTTGAGCATAGCCTCACAAGTTATTATATTGTCTATGATAAAGAAGGCAGTCCTACTCATACTCCATCCATCTATCCACACACACACACAGAGAGAGAGACACAATGCAAGATAAGTATTAAAATGTAAAGGTAGGCTTAAAAAGGAACAGTAAAAAAACTTCTTCCTGAATAGTTTGCTTTTAGCTTTAGGATCTCAGCATAAACATCTGCCCCTTTTTCTATTAATGGCTCTCATTTAAAGCATGTTGGCTGAGTGTGTTAGGAGCTAGAAAATTGATTTTTTTTTGTACATTTACTGTTATTGCCAGGACTGGTAATTAATCAAGGCTGCACAGTGGCCAGCTCTCTTATTTTTACTTCCATTTTTGTAGAATGAGTAATAAAGAATGATGTCTTCACTTCCTCACCTCCACATCTCCTGGGTATGGACTGCTCAAGCTGGTTCCTTTAACAAGGAATCTGCACTGGGGACAAAGCACTGCAGATGACAAATGTGGCCTTGGAGTTTGCCAAAAGTGAAGCTGGCTTTGTGATACTTCTCTATATTTATTGCCATCAATCTTCCTTTGTTGAGTTGGTCTTTTTTCATCCTGTTGTTGTCCCTTTTTGCTTTTCATTCTGTACAATGTTTTATCTATACATACATGGCTTCCAGGCTGTTTTCAAGGAAAGTTAAGAAATAGAAACCCATAGTGATGATAAATGGACAAGTTTTGTATAGATGTTTTAAAAGAGAAAAAAATCAGAGATGAAAATCAGGAGAGTGTTTCTGTTTGTTTAGTTGTTTCCTCACAGATTGGAAGGGAAGAAGTGTGGTGAGCCTATAAGCATATATAGCTTCAATCTGACCATTTCTAGGAACCTGAACAGATGTTGACTATAAGGTAGCTGAAGCAGTGTGAGAAGGTGCTCCATAGAGAGCAAAATCAACTCTGCTAGTATTCAGTCCAGTGAGCAAACAGGTCTTTCATAGAGCATCAGTAGAACTACTCTGATCAATTGATACCAAGAATTTTCCAGCAGTTTTCCACCTAGGAGTCCTGCTTTTGCCAGACTTAAAATGAATTAGCTTAATCTTCATCATATTGCACTTTATTTCATTGTAGTGTGAGAAAAGATATACACACACAGAGTCTCATTGCATCCTTCTGCATTTATAATTTACATCACAATGTAAAAAAGATTCAGGCATCCATAAGCATGCATTTCTCTTTTCAACTATTTCCCCCCTTTTCTTTCCCCCCACAAGCATATGGCACAATAAAGTAAATAAACTAAGAATAAGTGCCACAACACGTGGGGTAGGCACATCTCAGGACAATCTGTTACTTTTCTGTGTGCATTGAAAGCATGCTTTGTTTTCCTCTCTCCTTGGGGAATCAGGCAACTGTGTGAAACTCTGCAGGAGCAAATTAGACATATATAACATGAGTAGGTAGAAGGGGATCAAGGTAGCAATGTAAAATCAATCCAGGAAAGGGATAATTTAGATCAAACCTTATCCAAATAGGATATAATTAAGAGATATCAGAACTCTAAAGCACAAAAGCTATTACCAATGACTGTGAAAACTTTACCTAAAGAGTATTAAGCAATTTCCCTAAGGCATAATAGAATTCCTGGCTATCAAACATGGCTATCTTTTTTGGAGTTGAGACTTTATCACAGTAAAAACTTCAATTTCCATAAAAGATAGCCATGTTTTTGACATTTAGCAATAAAGATTTTTTTTCAATTGGCATAAGTTCCAAATTAATGTTCTATTCCTTTATGCAAACTTATTTTCATTCTCATCCTTGATACATATCCTAATATCTTCCAACACTGATCCACACATGCAACCTCTTTGCCTTAATATTTCTTTCTGTTAATTGAATTACATTGAACACTTACCAACGTACATATTAAATCCTCAGATTTTAGGTTTTTGGAGAATTTATGTTCGGTTAACATCAGTAAAGGAACAAGCAGTAAAAAAAATACACTGCAGACTAGCATGTGTAGTAGCCATAAGATCTTGGAAAAATACTCATATGCTGGGATGTGTCTATACCTATAAAGATCAAAATAATATTAGCAGTGGTTTTCCTGTAACAATGTATGGAAGTGAAAGTGGTAAGCAACTTACTAAGGAAGCAAGATAGAAACAATATTGACACCTTTGAACTTTGGAATTGGAAAAGACTTCTGAGGATATCCTGGATAGCCAACAAAATAAACCAGTGAATCATCAAACAAAAATCCAGAATACTTACTCAAGGTACAAATGAACAGGCTCAAATTATCACATTATGTCCTCACTCTCTGAAAATGCTGGAAGAGGTGGAAAGAAAGATAAGAAGCAAGATGATGGAGTCAAGTAGAGTCTTAATGGGTGCACTTTTGGAAGACCTGAAGGACCAGATCTGGGGACAGATCATTCTCAGGAAACATCTATCTATGTGGTTGCTAGCAGTCAACAACAACTTGATGGCACATAATCAACAAATATTTTTTATGCCTCAAGAAAGTCTCATGAAACTAAGTGGGTGCTTGACTTTAGTGGTTTCAACATAGTAGACTCAAGAGTCTATAAAGCAATTTGCTAAACTCTAGTTTCATTTCCCACGCATTTCTATATCCTTCATTATATTTTTCATTCTGTTTTTGTTGGGTTTTTGTTTCTGGAACCACAGTAATGGAAGGATAAAGTAGTTTGAACTTTTATTAGTTACTTCTAGCTACAATATTAAGTATACTACCAATGTTAATGATAATGGGCCAATGATACACTGTGTATTTATGAGTGTTTCATAACATACTGACCGCAAATGAGCTAATTCCATGTTACCATAGTATGTTACATAAATGCACCTTGTAATTGTATAAGGACCGATATATCTTGCATGTATGAATGCTTTAGGCTTGCCTTTCTGATTCCTAAGCAAGACTCAATTGCAGCAGAAAATAGAAAGAAATGTAGTTCTTTCATAATATACTTACTTCATGACTAGAACAACCAGCATTGCCCAGATAGGAATTGTCTACTGATTCCCTGAAAATGGTTAGATGCAATATCACTTTCTTGTAAGAATGTTGATAACATGTTATCATCGTATGACATCATATAACATCATATAAGCTATCGTATAGCTTAAAATAGCCGAGGGATGCCTTCTCACAAAGAGCTAATACCAGTATCTGAAGCTGGACAATAAGGCCACTGCTTTTAGATCCTCAATACTGAAATAATAGGATCTTACTATTGCCTTAGAGATCTGGACTTAAGTTCTAAATCTGTAAGAAATTTGCTGGTTGACCTTCAGTTCTCTCTATCTCAGTCAAAATGCATTTTGTGTGTGAATGTGATAAGGAGTGTACAGATGTTTACATGCTATCAGAGCAATGTAAGTGATAGGTGTAAGCTAACGAACAACCTTATCACAATCTCTCCTGCAATGTCATTTGGATTGTCTAAATTGTCACTTATAGGGACCTTTCTTTTTCTTCTTTTTAGCTCACCAGCTTTTCATCTGGTGAAATGGAATAGCACTTCCATTTCCAGTTATAACTAACCCATCTGGCTGAAATCTGCTTGATGTAACCTCCCCTGTCCCTTTGTGATGGTTTCTTTCAGATCATTTTTGTTCATAGAATTCATGCTAATCTTTGCCTACAAATTGTTATGCAGTATGATGCAATTTATTTATTTTGTCCCCTTAATACACTACAGAACACAACCTTCTTTAAATGAAAAAGTAACCCTGAAAATCACAGAACAAAATCAAAGTTAATGTCTCTGAAACTTATTCTGTACTGAATTTCCCCAAATATTTCTCCCCCTCCTGGACTAAAAAATAGCTCGCTAATTTGCTTTCTCCTCAATCACTTTTTCAAAATGTACTGTATAATATAGATGATGCAATATTAATCCAAAATCAAATCTGTTTTTTTTTTATAGTGGTTATGGATCTGGCAGTATAATGACCAATCTTTCATAATAAATAGGAAAAGAGAATAAAAAGGCTTGGTTATGCACTGGAATGTGGATTCCACATGAAATAAAGGTCATCCTTGGCTTACATCCAGTTGTTCAGCAACCATTCAAAGCTACAGTGGTGCTGAAAAATGGACAAACAATCAGTCCTTGAGGTTCTGGTCATTTCAACACCCCACAGTTATATGATTATGTTCCAAGTGCTCACAATTATGATTTCATAGTGTCCTATAGTCATGTGGACACTATTTCTGGCCTTCTCTGACATTTCCACAAGGAAAGTCAATGGGGTAACCAGCAGGAAAAGTCACATGTTGCTCTGGTAAGTCACCTCCACTCCCACTTATAGCACCCCTGCCCACGTGCAGACTCAGCCAGCCTTCCTAGATTTTCCCTGGCCTCCTACAAGTCACACATAGCCTGTGCTATCCCTGTCAGATCCTCCCCCACCCCCTGTGGCACCCCATCCTCCTTATCACAAACTCTCATCACCTTCTGTTTAACAACTCACACATCTGGTATTAGAATGGCAACTGGGAGTACCTAGGATTGCCATTGCTAAGCAATGTGCTCATGTCACATTACATTTACAACTGCATTGCTTAGCAATGGCAATTCCAGTCCAAACTCCCATTGTATCCTGAGGACTACTATACTGTGAGGACTGTTCTAATATCCCAACCCAGCCACACTATATTTAGAAAGGAATATTATTATTTTTTGCACTGCATGCATGTGCACACACAAAGACACACATGGATGCACACATACTCACATACATGTTCTTGGTAAAATTTAGGAACCAAGTTCATTTCCTGGTGACAACATGAACTTGTCCTTATTATACTGTATTTTTCAGCAACATAAGTGATTGATCATTGCCACTTTCTTGTTTTTTTCCTTTAATTTCCCAGTCCAGCTTAAAGTCTTTTCATTCCCTACTAGTTTCCTCACAAAGTATTAACCAGGTTTGATGCTGCTTATTTTTCTCAAGATCAGCCTTTGTTGCCATGTGCTGCCACCTGCTGTGACAGTAATGTATTAGTTCCTCGATAAGCTTATATGAAGACTCTTCCTTTGGGAAAAAATGGTGGCTGCCCACTGCTGATATTTCTCAGGTGCAAGAGTAGCAGTAAGCTCATGAGCTCCATTAAACCAAATAAGTTCCAGAAACTAATGTTCTGAAATGTATTGAAACATTTATAATCGGATTTCTTCAGGCAAGTCAGCTTGGAAAGGATTCCTGCAAGGAAAAAAACAAGTTGAAAAATGGTTTGCCCTACATTGATTCAACTGTGTTGAACAGTTGATTAGTGAGATTTCATGAAATTAGTTGAAAGATGTGGGAGTTCTGTAATGACACAACAATCATGAAGGTGAAATGTGTTGGATGTAGGAAGAGTATAGCTGATCATATTCTTAGCATTACATTTCACCTTCAAATATAGATTATAATGACTCAGTTAACTGCCATTTTTTGTTAACAAATTATCAGCAATTGTCATTATTTTCAGAGGCAAAAATCATATACAATTTTTTTGAAAAGTAACTTTATCTCCAAATAACTGCTACTGAGTGAGAAGTGCCTTTCTTTTAGGGGCTGAAATTTTGGAGCTGTGGCTTGATGACTGGGACTGTGTGAATCACATTTAATAGGGTTCAAATATGTTTCCTTGCTGTGAATATTCTCAAATATATCTCTAAAAATTCCTCTGCTTTGATTTCTCATGGACCCCTGTTGCTTACAGTAAGCTCTGAGCTATAACTGTTTTGGTTGGTAAATATCTAGTTCTGAATAGATATTAAAATTGAGGGTGAGGGATTCTATTTAAAAATCTGCCTTTACTAATTCAGCTGTGCCAAGTACACAAAATGAAGCTAATCAGAACAACAATTGTTGGGCTGGAAATGAAATAGCTACTTGACAACGCTACTTATTGCCCAAATTTCCCCAATACATTTTCACATAAGCAAATATTTGCAAATATATTTAGTAGCTGCTAGGTATGTGATTCTTGGATCATGTAAGTTAAACATCCCATTGCAGTTCAGGGTGTTTATAAAATTTCAGTAAATTGTTTCCTATTTACTATAGGGCTGTTTTATATTTTCATTCTGACAATGAAAATGCAATGCTATGAAGTCAACATCTAGGCAAAATCAAATTTAAGTCTTAAAGAGTTTCACCATATCTCTTTCCTTCCAGCCTATATCCTTGAATGCTTCCATGTTTTTTCCACCCCTGTTCTTCTCTTAATTAAACATAAGATGTTTTAAAAAGAAAGTATCAGGCAATAGCAACCAGAACCACTATTGAGGAGTCCCAACAGTAATGTATTGCTAGTCAACTTTGTTACAAGAGTCTCATCAGACTGGCTGCATTCCCCTGGGAATGCAAGATAAGGCTTGAGAGAGGTCAGGTCTGTGATGCTTCCTGCAGTCCAATGACTTTCTTAACCCCTTCGTCCAATTTAGCTGGAGATTCCACCACAAAAAGTAAGACTATTGTTATAGAATAAATTAATGTCCAGAAAATAAAGAGTTTTAAAAATTGCACTGAAGAAGAAACCTGAAAACAATGCATATGCAAGACTACTCTAAGGTATGAGATATTCCAAGACAGGGGGTAGAGGAGTCTTGCAAATAAGTTTCTGAAAAAAAATTTGTAATCCCAATCATCATAGAAAAGTCACATTATGAACATGAATTGAACTCTAGTAGTTGTCCCTTTGTGGTGCTGAAATAATCTAGCAATCAAGATGAGGTAATCCAATACTGTACAGAAGAGAGAGAAGAAGGGAGGACAAGTCCCATCTGCCACTGCCTCAGAATTCATCTCAAAGAGTACTATAAAGGAATTTCCCATGTTCTTTTGTTGCCTGGTCAGCACAAGAAGAGTTTTAGATCTGGATGGTCTGAATAAATAAGAATGTGATTATGCTGCTAAAATAAATCTTTTAAAATCACCCAATAGTATACAGTCATGTTGGATGGTGTTCGTTGCTTTTACCCTGCTTCTGCATAAATATTCCTACTCCTATAGCTGAGGACAAGCCTTTTTTGTCACATTATTATTTGGCAAACTTAGAAGTAGTTACTTGTAAAGAAACAATTCATACTAAGCATACAATTACTGGAGCAGCACACGAGCTACTCCTCCTCTCAGCTGTTTTAACACACTGTGAACACAGTCTATTTGTCAAGAAGAACCACATGGTCTGGAACTCGACAAGGTATCTTCTGTTTCCAGGAGTGCAGTTTTAAGAAATGTCAAAAATTCATGGCTGCCACTTACTCAAGATATTGCCCAAATAAACTTAGAATGAGCATGATTTAAATCCAGGAAAGCCTAATTCTGAAATGAGCTTGCATTCTATCAAGGTTGCACAATGAAAACACTGGGTGGAAGGTAATACTTACAGATCCTTTCTGCTATTTATGATTATCCCTATTTTTCCTCTTGCCAGTTCCCCTCATTTTCATTATCAATGCTGATCTCATGCTATGATGGGCCTACCATTGCTCGTTTTTTTGCTATTGCTGCAGGGCATACTTCTCTGAATCTCTCTGTTTTTACTCAAAGAGCCTCACTTAACCAACTTAACCAACTTGACCAACTACAGCAGTTCTCTGTCCAGCTGCTCTGGGTTGTGCAAAAGGTCTGTTCTGGGAGTCGCAACTGAACCCACCACGGTCACTATGGAATTGCAGCTGATTCTGCTATGTGAAGGAATGCAGCCAAAATCACAACTTATATAGCTGTGAATAAGAAGAAGGCTGTCAAGAAAGGAAGAGAATATGGCCAGAAAAGAATAAGAAGGGAGAGAAGTAAAGACATAGCAGGAAGGGAGAAGGAGAAATAACTGTATATAGACTCTGCATGCAGTCTTTGAAACAGGAAAGATTGCTCGTGCCTACAATAGATGGCATGTCTTTTACAATTCTGTGCTGCTTCAAAGCATAGATTAATTATGGTTTATTGAACAAATCTCAGTGGTCCCAGTCTGCTACAGAAACTACATGAGGCTGTTAACATTATGGCATGTAGTTTGCAAATTCTGTGTAAAGAATTTGTGATCCTCTTTGAATGTGGCCAAAACTACTGCTTTCTATAATTGCATAAGACAAATATATTCTGAGAGACTGTTAGTCTTCATTAACTGTTACATACTACTAATGTTGCACCAGTGAGAGTAGTCTTGAAGTATTGTGATGGCAATGCTTCCTCAATGGTGGGTGCTTTAGCCATGAAATCAAGATCACAGACCAGAGATCAGACAGAGCAGAGTTTAGGAAACATGATACAAAAAAATAAGGATAGATTGGAGATTGCCAGGAGCCAGGGTCTCAAGAGTACAGCACAATCCAGTTAAAGGGGCCTGGACAGGAGACCTCCAGAAACTTCCAGGGCTGAAGACTTGACTGGAAACGAGGGAAAACATTCCAGCAGGAAGCCAGAATTTTCCAGAATTCAAAGTCAGCTCAAGAGCATCCTCACTGTATGGGAGCAGAACATTTTTTTACATTGCTTTATGTTCGAACTAAATTTTTTTAAAAATACTTAAATAGATGAACATTAGAGATAACAGGGGCTCCATGGTAACTGTGATTATATTTCAGGAATTGAAACAAAGCACTTTATATTCTAAATTTCTAATCTTCTTTTCAGCCAGATGAGATCTCTCTGTGTCTTAAAAGATACATGTGAATATTTAAAATCAGTCTACCCAAAAATATTAATTTTGAGACAGCTGGCTCATGCTAATGGATTCTTTCAACATTTATTCTCATTCCTATGGAAACTTCAGAACTGTAATTTTATGAAAATATTTTGTTGTTGTTCAGTCGCGCAGTCGTGTCCAACTCTTCACGACCACATAGACTGCATTACGCCAGGCCCCCTGTCTTGCACTGCCTCCTGGAGTCTTCCCAAGCTCACACCCATCACACTGACTAT
>JANHZU010006237.1:514984-525604 GCA_032468055.1 Acrochordus granulatus | reverse complement strand
TCATTTGCATCTTAAAGACCATGGACATTCTTTTAATAACTGCAAATTCCAAATTCTTGATAAAGAAATAAAATGACTTTTGAGAAGAATATAAGAATCTATTTATATAAAAATGTTAAATCCTTCCATTAATAGAGAGGAAGAACAAGATTTCAATTGTCTCCTGTTTACAATTTGACTTTAACATGTTCGCAGAAAAACAACCATTTAGCAGATCCTGAAGTGATTACACTGAACCCCTCAGGCTAACTTCTCTCAAAATCTTTATTACCCAACCTTCTGTTTTCGCTTGTTATGTGAGAACTCACTGTATCCTGTTTCACTATTTCCTGCCTGTATTGAGAAACATATATATTCCTTATCATTTTTTTCCTTTTTCATAAGGATTGAAAAGGACTCCTGGATAGGAATTAAAACGTTTCCAAGTTACATCTAATAATAAAAGTTCAGTTGTCTTTTTAAGAAACTTTGCAATATTTTTGCAATTTTGAACAAAACATGATCCGCATTATTGAAAATATACCTCTGCCTGGTATGGTTGACCCTCTGGCACAGCTCTCATCTTCCTCAGAGCACATGAGCCCCACAAACACAGCAAGGTAATGTCTCACCAGGGGAGCTGTAGAACTTATTAAGTATTATTTATTTTACAATAAATTTAAGGATTTATTACAGACAAATGGAAATGTCAGACAACTCCCTTTAGCCAATTCATTTAATTCTGGGTTTAATCCAATTAAGAATTAATCCAATGAATGGATTGTAATACATAGAAGATATAATAGATACTACTATAATATAGTTGATAAAGGGCAAAAACATGTACTGTTGTTTTGTTATTACTACACATGTTCAGGGAATGGGTTTTCTGGATCAAGTGCCCAAATAATTTGTCTTTGATACTGTACTTCTTGATATAAGTGTAAATGAAATGCCTTTTGTTTTTCTGACCAGGTAGCAAAATGTTTGAGCCAATCCACAATCTAGCTGCAAGATAACTTAGTATTATATTTCAAACCAAGTTAAAATGTCATGTTTGGATTTGTGACAAGATATAGTGATAATAAATGTATATAGGAACAGAAATAATGTCCTCATCTTCAAAAATCGATCAGTCTTAATATAAAGTCAGATTCATTGATATGAATTAAATATATTCACTGTGTGTGTACATTTCTCTATCTGCTCTCACACACATCTATGCTATACATCTATATTGGTAGTTTGAAGGTAAAGTGATTCAGATGAGTATGCAGAAATACAGATAAGCAATGTTTGCTTTAAAAAAATAATACTGAACTGGTCATAAATTTAATATTTTAATTTTTTCATGCCAAAGTTTGATGTCCACTTTGAATTTGAGGGTCAAGCTGATTGGTTGTCCTGCCTTATCTTAGTTAGTTCTGAGAATGCAGAACTAGTTCTGAGAATGCATCACATATTTGCACAATATGGGCCAGTATGTGTATATCCAAAAGAAAAAAGAAAAATTGTTCCCTTAGGGTAGAATTCATAGTATTCAGAGGTGAATACCATTAAACACAGCAATATTTATTCTGAATATGTATGTATAGGACTGCAACTTCACAAGAACTTTGCAACTTTGCAAGAATCTGGCAGTTCTGAGGTGCTGGAACTCCTGGTTAGATAATAAAGAGAGAAATTAGCAAGATTTTGATTTGTTGATCTTCCTGCTTTATATAAGAGAAGAAAACATTTTATACCTTTTCTTACAAAAGCTGCAAGCATCACACTGTACTTAAGGAGGGAGTGTTAACCTGTGATTAGACTTTGCTTGAAGATTTGCCAATAGATATAACATTTAGTGAAAGCATTGTTTTGCTAGCTGTCATGCTTGCTGCTCCACCCATTTCAGAGGCATAGTTTCTATAGCAACTGAAGAAATAAGGAAAGGAAAGGAAAGGAAAGAAAGGAAAAGGAAGGGAAGGGAAGGGAAGGGAAGGGAAGAGAAGGGAAGGAAAGGAAAGGAAAGGAAAGGATGCTTTTGAATCATGTGGTCACTGGAAATGCATGACAGTATCACTGCACCCACCATCATAGCTCTTTCCTATATGGGAGGGCTCTTTGGAAAGTTACTACAAAGCACAGGAACATTTTGTTAAGTGATTGTTAAATCAGAAATTGTTAAAATCTTCCTTCATATTCAACTCTGGCAGGTTCCCTGCAGCCCAGAAGAATACTTTGGCTTGTGTATAAGACCAGCATGTACTTTCAACCACAGTTTCAAAATTCAAAGCTGATTTTTTTTCTGCAGTTAATGCCAACGGAGGATTGTTCCCCACAGTGCAGTCACTAGAGCTTAAACTGCTTAGCTTCCAGTAATTTTAAAAGAAGAAGAAATTTACTGAAGTAATTTTCTGTGGGAATGTCCCACCTCCTCTTCATTTTGGAAAGATGTTCTTGCTATATAACTAGCATCTGTTCTGTACTCAGGATACTAAAACATAAAAGGCTGTGCTTCAACTCTTTCTCTCTCTTTCTATTATTTTGGTGACCATTATATACTATATTTATTTTTGCTGTATGGAATCTGCAAGGAATAAAGTAGGGGAAACACTAAATTTAGTGAATCTGATTTCTGGTGCTATGGTGTGTTTTGGGAGCAATTCAAGTTGTTGTTTACAGGTGGCCCTTCCTTAATGACCACTCAACAGCCATTTGAATTTATGATGGCACTGAATGAATGATGCTTATATCCAGTCCTCAAAGTTCTGGCCATCACAGTTTCCCCAGATCTGGGTAGTCTGTGATTGGCTCGCAATTACAACGTCACAAAATCCCATAGTCATGTGATTACCAATTGCAACCTTCTTTGCTGGCTTCCAACAAACAAGTCAATAGGAAAGCTGGCAGGAGGTCACAAATGTTGACCACATAATATGCTTGATGACTTTTGATAATGACACCAACTCGAAGTACCAGAACTGTTGTTGTTAAATAGCATGATCACATTGTGCTTTACCACTATATTGTTCAGCGAAGGTAATTCCAATCCCAGCTGCTGTCATTAACCAAGAACTTGGTTTGTATTATCTATAAAGCCTTTCATGTATTATCTATAAAGCATTTCATGACAGAGGGGCTAGTCATTTGCAGGACTAACTGTCTCCAATTATACCTGTCTGTCTGATGAGATTTGACAAAGTAGGCAAGCTTGGGTTACACTTACCAATGTATTCTGGTGGGATCCAGGAAAGTGTTTTCTCTGTTGTCACATTTGACCTGTAGAAAAGCATTGTTTTTAGGACCATGATGAAGATGGTCTGTGGTGTTTGTTGACTCAATTGAAGGGTCACTCCTTGTCAGTGAATTCCTGGAGTTAGCCTGCAGTAGCCTGAAGCACACTATCAAAAACAAGTAGCAGCACTCACGGTGACATAACAGAAATGTGTACTTCATGAACAGAACAGAAAAATATCTACTGAGATTGCTTTGATCAAGAGTAGGAAATTAATAAAGGGAACATGGATAATATTCATTTCTTGAGGGCAGAAATGTTTGCTGGTCATTCAGGCAGTAGGTCAACTGAGATATATGGATAAGCCCTAAATTACACTTTTTTGTTTCTGATACGTAAATGGAACAAAATTATTCTTCAGTTTTTTTACTGAACCAATGTGGTTTTCAATTCAAAAGCTGCATTTGAACATTCACAGTTGGAAAAATTGCATATAGAAATGTATATAGTATATTAAAGAAAATTGCATACAATAAAGTTATTAGCTGGAAATGGCAGAAAAAGGTGTCTATGTTAGAGACAATTCTGCAGCAAAATGTTTTTCTTTTTTTGTGATGCAAAAAAGAACATAGATATTTTCATGTAGAACTTTGTTAAGGAAAACTAACTCCAGAACAGGACAGAACAAATGTACGCTTCAAAACAATATGAATAAAAACTAAAATTGACAGGTGAATCCAGCCACAATTCTGATGAATGGCTGGGGTTCTTTTTCCAGGCTTCTAATGCCTGCCCATGTATTAATTACACAACCTCTTTTGGCATTATACAGTGATTGAGCATTTTCACTTTTGATGACATGACTGATGAATACCTCCTTGGAAACAGACTAGCTTTAAAAGTATCAGAAAAAAGTATCAGAAAAAAATTAAAGGAATTTGAACATTGGCATTTGGACTCCAGTTGATCATCACAAATAACACAAGACCCAGACTTTGGGGAGAAGACATTAAAAAAACTACATAATTTCCATTATTGTACTTAATATAGTTAGAACTGAACATAGTTAGAAATGAAGCATATATTCAAAAGCATGTCGTCTTGAGCTAAGTTGCTTTTTGTTTCTATCATTACAGTTACATAGTTTGCCTGACTATTATACTGGGAAAATAGAATGTTGTCTGCATTATGGTGAAAAACAGAGTATTCAAGATAGTGAAAGAATTTCCCAGGAAATAAGTTACTGTAAACAAAATACAATAAGATGCCTCAATATCAGATGTGCAGCTTTATTGCTGCCTTTGTATCTCACTTTTTCTGGCATTCCAAGGACCCATGTTGGATACAATTACTGATATCCTAAATTGGATTAGATACAATGACCTTCTCCAATTTCAATATTGGAAATCTTAGATTAACAGATGGCAAATGTGTCTTTCGGTCTGGGCTTCTATTTGAACAAGAGAGAGATTCAAATTCTAAGGAAAGGATTTAGAATGCATAGAGGAGTGGGGGAATCAGAATAGATTGTGTTATTAGAATATATGGCATTAAATGAAGCATTTTTCTCAAACAGTAGTTTGTGCAGGCCAGGTGTCAGCATCTACCACTTTGAGCCATATCAGTATCGAGGAAAAGCTTCATTTTGTTCTGGGACCCCACAACCAAGCTATTCCAACCATTAGATCTTTAATTACTGTATTTTTATTTTAATGTGCAGCTTGAATGTTTTTCAGTTGTTTCAGGAGGGGGCCACATTATATTTCAGTTGGACAATGCTTAGCTTGGTCCATCACATCTTCCTGTGATGAAATTAAAAAGGAACTAATTTAGTCACTGAAACATAATTTAAGAATAGGTAAGTAGAGCAAGTTTTTTTTTAATGAATCTGTTCTGGTATCTATCATCCCTGCAATATTGAGCAACTTCTGTCTCAAAAGCCAAAAGTTGTCTTTCCTTTACCTTAGAATATTTTCTAAAGCTTTAGCAAAATTGCTGGCAGTGAACTCACTGAGAATTTTTACTTAAAGGAAATATATAACGTCAAAGGAGGGAAGTCTTCTATGTTCATTGTACACAAAGGGAAGCTACATGGTGGGAATCCTGCTGTGAAACCTCTTCAGATGAATAGCTTGTTAAGGAATGAAGCAGTTAGCTGAATAAAAGCCTGATTATGTACTAAAAGGTAGAACATAGCAAGAATCATAGCAGTTAAATGAATAATTTTTAAGGCTGAGTTGCTTGTTGCTGACTTGCTGTTTTGCAGTTTAATCATATATATTTTTGTGGCTTTTAACAATTGATCACAGCAAGTATTTTCACCCACTGATGTTGCTTCTTCTTTATTTATTGCTTATTCAGTTCCCTTTAATCTTGGGCAATCAAGGTTAACATTTTGGATGGGCAGTGTGCTAGTGTCAAAGGTGTTCTGTCCAAGCTGTACTAGCTGCAGGATTTGCAAATTGGATTTTACCCATCAGCAAAAATAAAAGTTTTTGATCATTTTTTGAGAAAGAGAACCCAAATTGAATAGGGAAACTCAGAAACTGGACGAACAGAATGGTACATCTAAGCTGATTGTGAATTGTTGCTAAAGTGAGTAGAGTGACAGAATGAAATACTGTTTTTGGAGTTCTATAGCAATATAGATAAGAACATTTTGTTCCCATAATTAAATGTTTAAGGTCTCTTGGGTTAGTATAGAAATCCCATGTCTCGAACTATTCATTCTGGTTCACCCAATTCTCTACCAATCCATACACACATTGTTTGTACAGTTTTATTTCTAGAATAGCCCATGATCACCTCCAGAGTATTTGCTCTGTTCATAAAAAAATTACACAGAGACCACCTATCTATCCTTGCTTCACTTTGCTTTCTTAAATCCAAGAGAAATACCATTCACTTCTTCTTTTAATCAATCTTCAAAGTAACTTGGCCTTCAGTCCTTTTATTCTTCCACGTATCTTTCTTCACCTTTACTCCTAATAGGCAATACATCAGGCCTTAAACTGGGTTGCAGAAAACTGCTTCTGTTTCAAAGACTCACTTTTATCAGATATGAAAACAGGTTCAGCTAAATCTTCCCATAATAATATTTCAAATTATCACCTTCAATGTGCAAAAATGTCAAAAATCAGCTCAGCATATTCACAAAAACAAATGTACACACACATTCGCACTCCCCCATATCGACCTTCTACTTTATTTATTTTCATATCTTTATTATTTTTATGAATAACAAGTCAACAAAGTACCTACTTTCTCTTATTTCCCCACATCAATTACCCAAGGTAGGCAACTATATAAATATTTTAAATAAATAAACCCTGTATGATGGGTTCGGCTGATAATTGGCCCACAGTCACCCAAACACTTTTCATGCCTGAAGTGGGACTGGTTTCTAGTGTTTGAATGAATCTCTGTATTACTAGGTTGAAGTACAGAAGTAACACAATTTGAAGCACTTTTGTACTGCTCTGACACTCCTTTGTAAAAGAGGCTTCTGTGTTATATATGTACCAATGCTTCTTCTATTGTTTTAATACTGTTTGCAAGAATGAGAAGAGAAACAACAAAACCACTTCAATTCAAAGGCAGGAAGAAGTATGTTAATTTACCTAGCAACTTTGAAAGAACACTTTGCATGAAATTTTATCAAAGAAAAGCACCCTTTTGAAGTTTTAAACATCCCTGGATCCTAGATTTCAATATACTGTAGATATGTTTATAGTTAACAAAATATACAAAAATACTCAAGGCAGATACAAATAAATTTAAAAATGAATCATAATGGATGTCTTGAGATAGATTGCCTGGTGGATACATCCCAGGCTCTTTCAGTTTGACTAACAAACATAAACCTCACTGTTTGAAAAAGACATTCACTTAAGTTATGGTAATTGCCTGGCATTATGTTTTTGTTTTGCAAGGTAACATGATGTGACAGTGATCATGGCTTACCAATTACATGGAAAAGAAGAACAGAGAGGAACTGTAAAGATGAGACAAAATCAATAGTTATATTCAGGTTCCATTATTTCCTAAGAATTTTCAAAGAGCTCCCACTATTTCTATTGGCATTTTTGACCTTTAGAAGTATATCCACAGGAATAAAATAGGAAGGTACGAACCACAGAGCTAATGCAATGCATTTAGACTCAGATCTTATGCTCTAGAAATATATATTTACGAAGAATATAAGGATGTTGTGTTAAGTTGTTAGTTTGGGGTGTTTATAAGAATGCCTACAACTACAATGCATCACTGATTTATAGATAGTAATACAGAACTTGATTCAATTACAACAAACCATATAACATACTATTAAAAAGTTAGTCATTAATTTTGTCAATTTCCATTCTAGGGGAGGATATCATAACCAGGGCTGGGGAAATAGTTTGAGACAGATCAGTTTGGTACTGATCTGGTGGAGGTAGGACCAATTGTTTGGGGAGAGGTTCCATAGCTAGGTAGAGGACGCATGCCCAATAATCCATTTCAGGGGAATAGAACTGGATTTAGTGAAATCAAATTACAAAACTGGTACAAAACTTGGGCATTTGGTTTGTGTTGAAACCAGGTGTTCAGATATGTAATTAACACAGACAATATCATAGCAGTTTGAAAGAAAATAATTATCTGCTATCCACTACAAATAACGCAGTTGGGTGGTGGATTATGGCAGGGTTTACAAATCCTAAAATTCTAGCCTGATTTCTCAGCTTAAGCAATGTGTCTTTATACAGAATAACACATTATTGCTAGATTAAACCATGGTTTTCCTACTAGACTTGGTTCACTTTTCCAACCTAGTTCCTTTAATATGCCCAACTCAAACTAGAACTTTTCCATTTGTAAAAAAAAATATGTTGTTATAACAGCAGTCAAGATGAAAACTCCTGCATAGGCATAAAAAAGAAATATGTGTAGTTAACTGAAATAGGATGCATTTGCGTGTTATGTTGAGGACTTAGTTTGTTTAGGAATCAAAGATATACATCACCTCCCCCAAGTAGTCACTTTAATTTAAAAATCAGCTCTGAAAGGATCTGGGTAGCTTAAAAAATGTTTAACTGTGATAGAAACTGTGGGGTTCTTACCTCTAACATTGACTGTGCCACCTTCCTTCTCTCTTTCATTTTATCTCTACAATCTTCCCCTCCAAAAAAAGCATGTATTTTTTTCATTTTCATTTATTATGTATAGCCTGAACAGAGAATGTAAACCAGATTTTAATCATTCCAGAAAGTGTGTCTTTGTTTTTTTTCTTTTTACCTGAACATAGCAGCTTTCTCTCTGTTAATAACATCAGTGAAAAGAAAGATGACATATGTACAAAAATCTTCTTTTTTAAGATTAGCTTTCACATATACTCTCATTCTCTTACTCTCACCTTGTCCAAAGCTGGAATAGGTTTTTTTCCCCCCTTTACTATCAGTCTAAGTTTAGAGTGAGATCTTTACAAGTAACTAACATTGCAATTTAATCATCCCAAAATTATAAAATGATGGGTTGGGTCAAACATATCATTTTTAGCATAACATCACTGTAACATTTTTAAAAGAAAAAAAATGGAAATTACTCTTTCATTTATTTTTGTTTTGGATAGATAACCATGAGTCCTATTAAGTGGAAGTCTTAAATATTATTTTTATGAATACTACTAAATCTATATGCGATCTCAACTTTATACTGTCTTTTCTGTGCACAGAACATAATAATCTTGCTCCATGGACAGGTCATAAAACTCTTACACCTTTAACAACTAGAATAGAACTAGAATTATTCTGCATTGTTCTGTATAAAATAACTATTTTCACACAATTACTAAACTGCAGTCTCAGAGATGCTACTCACATTAGTGATCTGAAGCAATGGCAATAACTGTCCCTACAGACATAGTTAGTTCTTGAATTTCTCCCAGTAATGTATAATAAACTGTTCAGAACTATATCAGAACTTTGCCAATTTTATTTCAATGGACACTGTTTCTGGTAAATAGATAGGAGCTCAGAAAACAGGTGCCATACCCCAGGAATACAGCTATGTTTATTAGTAGTAGCGACATAAGAGAAGCCCAGAAAATAATTGTCTCCCAATAATGTCTCCCGCTCCATTTTAGATTTCGAATCCCTGTTTTCTTGTTATAAATGACTGTTAACAAAGGATGGACATTATTTAATCAAGATCATTTATTAGATTTCCAAACCTACAAATCCTTTTAAAAAGCATAAACTTTCATGAGCTTATTTATCAGATATTTGGCTACCATAGATTAACAGAGCTGTCATCCTACAATGTCAACTGTAGAGAACCGTTAGGAACATCGTTCACTGGACCTGCACATTTATTTATTTATTTATATGCTGTATTATATATATAATATATATATGTGTGTGTGTATTGTGTTTTCAAGTCAGTTTTGACTCCTGGTGACTGCCTGAAGAAGTCCCTGCACTTCATTTGGTAGGATTTTTGGCAGTGACTTGCCATTGCTTTTCTCCTAGGAGTAACTGGCCCAAAGTAACCCAACTGGCTTCATTCCTAAGGCAGGACTAGAACTAACAATCTCTTTAGCCTGACACCTTAACGACTAACCATACTTAAGTTATTATAATTCCTACTGATGTTTTTCATATATGCTGTAAACTACCTGAGATTTCGTATACTGTATTAAGGTGGCATATACCTTTCATAAATAATAAATGTTGTTTGAGGCTTATTTCCCATAAGCATAAAAAGGATTATGGGTAGCTTACTCATCAAAATCAGAAGGGATGTGTACATGTAGTCGGGTCTTCTTCTTAAATTGGCTGTTTTACATTGCCTCATGTTTATAGAACTTATAAAAGTGTACAAATAAGGAAGAGGAAAATTCAGAATCACAATCCTATTAAGAAAAATAATATTTTCATGTGCTCATAGGACAGAGACACTGAAAAATGCACTTAGTAATCAGTCACCCCTTTGATTCATTTGTGATCTCATTTTCCACCCACACTATTGATTCTTTCTGTTTGTCATGCTATCAAAGATGCTTTGTCCTTTAAAGGTGCTTAACAGTTACACACCACTTTTAGCTAAGGATTGCTGAAAATGTCATAATGTTCATCTGAGGAAAAGAATAAGGGAAGTTTTGGTTTTACTTTTTTCCCCTTTCATGAAATGTAAGAGCTGATTTAGATGATAATTTGCGTGTAACTTGATATATGTCTGTGAAGACTTTCACTCGTCCAGGGTAATTGCATCACAACAAAAGTTTAAAAAACAGGCATCTGGATCGGATTTTTTAAGTAGAAGACGTTTCACCTTTTATCCAAAAGGTTTTCTCAATTCTGAGAAAGTATATACCAGCTCTCTTACCAGTTCAATTTCAGAATTGAGAAAGCCTTTTGGATAAAAGGTGAAATGTCTTCTAC
>JANHZU010006237.1:492341-504101 GCA_032468055.1 Acrochordus granulatus | reverse complement strand
GCGGGTGACCCTAAACAGAGCCGACGGGCGGCACTCTGCAGATGCAATAAGGGCAGAGAAATAATCCCATTTCGCTGCCCTGATCGCCACAAGACAGACTTCAATAGCAGCTCTAAATTGTGTCCGATCGGATTAGTGGCACTCCAGGCATCTCTTCACAATGACCTGATAGTCATTGTATTGTGTTCACATCCTCCAAATTATAGCTTGTAATCATTAATTAAAGAAATGACTGTTGGCTGCTTCACATATCACAGTATGCCAAATGCAAACAAATAATATACAATATGGCCTATTGTGATACAGTGATTCTTCTTGTTTGGGAGCCAATAAAGGATTAAATAATAAACATGTGGAGAAATCCTGGAGAAATAAAAATTAATGTGGTTGAGAATAGTTCAGTGATTTAACCTACAGTATGTTACATCAGATGGAGATGTTGAGAAGAATAGATGTACTCCTAATATGAAATTTAATTCTACACCCTTGACACTGGTATTCTTTTTTATCTACACATTAAAAGTAAACTGGGCCTCTGAATGTACTCCAATTTTACTTAACACTTGGCAAAGTTGCATGCACTTAGGAGAACTTTAAAGTAGTAGTTATTTAGAAACATCCAACTTTATATTGTAAAACAGTCTGAGTAATATAAGATGAGATTATAAAGGCAGACAGCAGCTATCAGGGAACACTACGTTCACAAAAATGGAATAGATGATAATAGAAGAACTGTCCGATCAAAATTTGAAAATTACACAGTAAATTTTAACTCTCCAAACTCTAGGAAGTAAAATCTTTACCCATATCTGCAGAAAAGCAAACATTAGGGTAATTTCTGGCCTGGCCTGTATCTGTGGAGTTTTGTAATTTGTTCTCTAGCCTGAGAAGGATTTGGAGGAAAATTATAAAGATATTATAGGTTTACATATTGAGAGGATATGAATATATTTAACTTAGATAAATGGGGAGGATGTGGGTATTAGTAGGAGACTATGACTTCCACAAAAGAGGTGGGAAAAAAGAGCAATCTGTTTTAGAAATAGGAACATTTGGGAATGATTGAAGTTAACAGGGCTTTTTGTTGACATTTAGATGCTCTAAACAGAAGCTAAAATAGGATTTAGCACCTTCCCACTCGACTGTATAGGTTCTCAAGAGTGAAAGAAAATAAAACTAGAGGGTTGTATGATTAATTTCTCCACCCCACAAACACAAGCATGCCCTGCTCCCACACACCAGTACTGTGCCCATTCATGTCAGCTGAGCAATCAAACAACTTGAAAAGAATCATGAAAGAAAATAAAAACAAAACGGTTTATCAAAGACAGATACTGTATTGACTATTAAAGTTTCTGACCATTTTGAAGGAGACAGCTATTCTGGTGAAATCGATGTGCATTCTGTCAAATTAAAATTGCAATAGGGCTAAAAAACTGAACATAAATGTAAAAAAATCTTTATTGTTTTCTGAATATTTCAGCAGAACATTAGCTACTTGTTTCCAGCTTAGTCATATTCTTTCCATGTATCATTTATATTAACTAATCAAGTTTTCTCTACTTCATGATCTCTGATACCTTTGATCTGAATTTCAATAATCCTATAGTCCTCTAATCCACCAGTCATTGTCTAGATTATTTGAGGTTGCACCACTTGTTATCTAATATATCTAAAAGACAGCATCCTAGGGAAGACTTCAGCATGTATTCTTCAGAGTAGCAATTCTGAAAAAAATGTTCTGAAATACAGTATTTTGAGAATGAGAAACTATGCTATAGATCGTTGATTAATCTGATCTGATTTGTGCCTTTGAGTTAGTGTTGATATCTGGCAACTACCCAGACAATTTGCTGCAGTTTTCTTGGCAACATTTCAGAAGTGGCTTGCCATTGCCTTTTTTTTAACTAGGGCTGAGAGACAGTGACTAGTTCAAGGTCACCCAGGTGGCTTTATCCTAAGCAGGACAAGAATTCATAGTCTTCTAGTTTCTAGTCTTCATCAACACACCATACTGACTCTCTATTGTTTTATGATTTGTTTTCTCAATTTGATTTATGACTCACCTTTATTTGTACAAAAGTGGTGTACATTATTTTCCTATTTCTCCATAATAATAATTCTGTGTGATTAGTTGGGCTGAGAAAATCACACTTCCATTTTCACTATCAAAGGGAGGACTAGAATCCATGATCTTTTGGTTCCTAGTCCAGCTCTTCAATTACTGCATTATTTACTTGTCTCACAGCCAGCACAGCACATTCATCAATTCTTCAGTGTACAAAAACTCATTCTTTTCCCTTCCTAGCCCTTTGCAAAGGCATCATGCAACTCTGTTTTGCATCTTCAGTTCAAAATTGTTGCTTTCTGACAAAGTCATCATAAGGCCTTCAGACTAAATGGTCTCCAGCACTTTGTTTAATTCTAATAGCAGTCCCATAGCTGATTGGCTACAGTGCCTGACATGTCACCTCACCTCCAATGGCTAGTTAATGCCTTGGGTAGCTGTTTGTCAGCACTTCAAGGTAGGACAGAGTAAGCAAGCAAAGTCATGCAAGCTAATATTACTTTTATTATAAAGTTAAAGTAATACAGTCTATCAAGTCTGAATGTGCTTCCCTCTCCTCCTTTCATCTTTGTGAGAATCAGGGAAGGTCTTGTCTGAGATGTCTCAGGTTACAATTCTTTCCTGGATTCAGATTTCTTTTCTCTGATCATTGTTTTGGTAGTGGCTCTTTCCCCCTGCCAAAGATCATTCTTTCTGCTCGTTATATTATTTCATCCTGAATTGCTGGGCTGCCATGTTCTTCAGTGGTGAGTGGTTGCTCGTTTTTATAACTTTGGGGCTGATCCAACAATGGCAATTAAATCAAAGAGCTACGCTTAACCTTCCATTCAGCTTTACAACCCCAGTGGACACCTCTTCAGTTTCTGCCCAAACTAGGTGAATCATAATCCCCTTGTTTACAACCATCTGCCCACTGTACGATAAGATTTCTCCTCTTTTATTTCCTTTTTAAACATCTTTAAGTCATGAGGAGAACATGACTTTTTCATTTCAGGAAATTTTTCTTCATTACAAAGTTTCCGGAACTTAAGAACCAAAGAACAGCCTGTTTCCCCATTGCTTTGATTATTGTAGTATCAGAACAATAAAACTATAATAATAAGGAAAAAACTATAATAAGGAGGAAAAAAATAAAGCCTCTGTATTAATATCAAAGGCGGTAATGTGGGAAGGGATCCTTATGTGCAAAACTATCTGGAAAAACAATCTGGGAGGATAAAACAATTCCAAAAGGGATGGGAAGGCCTTAATATACCAGTACACACAGGAGATAGCCAGGGAGGTTTGTCTTTTTGCACTGATGATCAAGAAAAAGAGGAAAGGAATGACTGGTCAGAATTTGTGGTGGCCATAATGTAAACTGAGCACCAGCTATTCAGCAACCCAGCCCTGTTGCCAACTTACTGCAATCCAACCTGGAATTTCTGAAGTTGGCTTAAGATAACAATTGGAAATAGCATGAGTTCAGCTACAGTGCAAAATTGCCTCAAATTTTCATCTAGCTCAATATTGTTAGTTTGGTTGTCATCTGGTCTTCAGTATCTCAGCTAAATCTCTTTCTCATCACCTGATGTTCTTTTACAAAAAATGTCATAAAGTGAACTTGGGTCACTTGTATGCAGACAATATGATCTACTATGAATTAGTTTTCCTCATGATCCACTTCACAGATTCTAATGAGCTTCTCAGTAAGCTATAATATATATAGTTAAGGAGCTCACAACATAAATACCATCTTGTCTGTGAACTTATCAAATATCTTTCATCAACCAGTTTTTACAAATCTCAGTTCCTCTTCCATCTGAAAAATATTTATGCAATTTATCCACCACCTGAAACCTGTTTAGATGGCTAGAGTTGGGGATATAAATGGAGATAATCTATTGTCTTATTACTGAACAAGGATGTTGTCAAGATCACCAAGATAACATATGTGAAACACTTTGAACATTTTAAAGTGCTATATAAATGCTAATTATTACTACTCTTACAGTCCATTTTGGTTTTTATAGCAGATGCACAAAGAACCCCTAGTGCGTCTATAGCTTCTCCTGCTTAACGGATAAGCTTTCCGCTTCATCTAAACACGTTGCAATTAAAGAGTCTCACTAATTTAACAGAGTCGATGTAACTTAATTTGCACATCCTGCTAACTAGAGCCCATTGAAAGGAATAGAATATTCCTTCTTTTCTTTCAAAGTAAAAAAAGGAGATTTCTGTGCAACCATTTTGAAATGTGAAATACATTTTTCAGTTGTGAAATACAACTAACATCAGTTTTTCATCTGAGAAGTCTACTGCAACTGTACTAACATCTTTAGTTGTATTAATATCCAATAAACAAGAAATATAGTGTACAATTTTTTAAAAAAGCCTGTATCAGTTCATCTTATCTGACATCCTTTATTTGATGTATCAAATGCTATTTATGTCAGTAGAATTGGACTCATTTTTGCTCATTATCAAACTGCTACCCAATTATTCTAACATAGAGCATACACATGACCCTATGTTCTACCACTTTTGCTAAAACATCTTAGGCAAAAGTCTGGGAAGAAGCTAGGAGGAAGATAACGATGGGGAAAGTGACATTTCAGTAAATTTACATGCAAGATTTTAGTATAAAATCTTGATAAATGTAGATGCAAGACTTTATATAAGGCAATACATAAAGTGATCTGCACAAGTGTATTATTTTGCAATAAATCACATTTTCAAAAATAATTGATACTTTCCACTTTTCCTCAACTTATTTCCTTCATGCTTTTCTTTTGCTTTTGTCAATGATCCTGATTGACAAAACATGGAAATAAACATGAAGCAGGCTAAATTTTTGTTCATTTTGAGTATGTAAGGAAGGGAATATGTGAATTTATGCATGTCTGCTTTAAACCAAATGCAGTGTATAACTTTCCTTGGTAATATGAAAAGAGCATTTGTCTGCACTGTCCTCAGATGAGTTTATTCATTTTCTGTTGTTTTCAAGAATATCAAAAAAAAAAAAAAAAACTATTCCTATCCATCCACAAATTTTCTCAGCCACTTAGCATTTAAATAATTGGCTGACCAACCTGAGATTGAAGGTATATGAGAGAGGCTTGCCGTTCTTAGAACTGTTTTCCCATGCATGAGTTACTCCAAGTAGAGGATTAATCACTCTTGGAGTTCTTCCTCATAGTTGCTACAATGGGCATTCTTCTAGTCCTGTATTGGTAGAAAAGTATGATGACATACTTTTCTGTTGCCCTAATGGATTGGCTCTATGCTGCAACAGTGATAAACAAGATAATGCCCTTATAGTTTTAACATAGGAAAAATTAAGTGCAACAATTGGTAGAGTCCCTGATTGAATTTATCCTTTCATGTAGCATAGCTTGCCCATAGAAAAATAACCATAATTTGTCATTTGGTGTGGCAGGTTGGGTAACTCTAGTTAGGTAGCTGGGTTGAAGACTTTAACTAGTGATCACCAGTTAATATGGAACTTCTTCATACCATTCATCTGTCATTCTGACTACTTCTGAACAATAATTTTGGTTTTTCTGGAAGAGCTCTAAACCTGTGCCCTAAAATATTTCAGATAATATGAAATTTATTTTGTAAATTTAATAGTGCACCAGGAGAACTCCATCTCACTTTATTATGGGCCTCTCTTCTGCTTCACCTATCTGTCAGATGGACTATTTTAGACATTTATTTATTTATTTATCATATACAGCAACCCTCTCAAAAACTGATTGGACTGAGTGGTAGGTCTTTAGGGTTCCCCCAGTGGCCTAGCACGTTAGCCAAAAAACCAAGCTAATTACAAACTTATGGTTAAGCAGCAATTACATCTTCAGCAAAAATATCACAGAATGCAAAAGACACTTTCTAGCATCTAGAATTGGTACCTGGATGAGTACTTTAACTATATTTAATGCTAAGCAATAATTAGTATAGTAGGCAAGCATTGGACAAAGTGTATTCAAGATCACTTTTTACTTTTTGCCATAAGTGATAAGTTTTTTGGTTTAATTGCTGTCTCATCTGGCAATTCATTTGCAAATGTATCTGTTGGTTTCTTTCAGCTTAAATACTGAGAACAGAATTCTAGATTTCAAATGTGAAAACTACCTCAACTTAATCTTTTCATTCACAATCAAAGGAAAACCTGCAGCAATGTTAGAGGAAAATGCTGGTATTTAGTGGCAATTCTTTTCATATTTCTTGAAAGAAAATCTGTCTACACTTAACTAATATTTTTTTAAAAAAAACATAACTCTGTTAGAAGCAAATAGGCTAGAACTGCAAGAACCAGTTATATTAATGGCTTTTAAATTAGTTTAGGAGAGTTATTAACTGGGCTTTGGAATATTGTGATTTTTTTTAGTCTAGACATTTGGTTGAATAATCTTTTTAAATTCCATTTAAAAAGTTTAAGAAGTTTGGCTTGATCACCACAGTATCAGGTTTATTAAGAGAAATCATTGGGGCCCATCTGCCATAACTGTGAATAATGCAGATGTCTGTAGATAAGAAAATGTATTCCATTACTTCCTTTAATTGCTTCACTTTAGCAAGCAAGAAAGGTGAAAGGAAGGGGCTGAGAGAAAAGAGAAGATGATAAATTATCTTTCTGCAATTTTGGATAAGGATTTTATTGAGGTTGTTTTATTTTTATTTTAGTGGCTGCTACAGGCTATAGGGGTATGTTTGTGATTAAATGACATTATAAGGGAGCTTGGGAATGGGGATGGCATTTTCAGATATATTTTCAGTTATGAAGTGAAATGTCTAAATGAAGATGGATGGATGGGTAGATAGACAGATAATCTGCCCACTTCCTCCAGTAATGGATCTGCTAAATATATGAGTAACCATTAAATTATAAAGCTAAAAATATAATCCCTGACAATAGTTTGGTCTAGTGGCATCAGGCCAGGAAACAGGACACTGCGAGTTCTAGTCCCACATTAAGTATGAAAACCAGCTTTGTGACTTTGGGCCAGTTACTCTCTTTCATCCCAGCTCACCTTACAGGATTAGTGTTGTAGGTGGAAGAAGATTATTAGGTATGTTCATTGACTTGATTTCATAAAAATAATAAAGGCAGGATAAAAAAAACTCTAATTGAAAAATTAAAAAAAAATAAAGACAGATGCAACTCCAGTGCTTTATTGTGTCACCAGAACCTCTAAGTATATTTGTAGCTCACTTCACATTTTTTGCTTATTTTTAATAGTAATGTTATTAAAAATTAAAATTACAAAGATAAAAACATATATAAAAAATAAATAGAAAAACAGTGCAGACAAGAAAAACTAGAATGAAAAATAAAAAGAAAAAAACATAAGTATATAGTAAAGAAAAAAATAAATATATACAGAAATGATTTCTCCCTTACTCACAGTATGAAAAAATATAACTTCTCACTTTCTCTTAAGAAAGAGAAATAATCTTTCTTCCACATCTCATTTCTTACAATAAACTTATCCTTAAAGCCTTGTTGTTTCAGTCCTAATCTGCAAAAAAATCAATGAAGGGTTTCCAGAAATAACAACATATCTATTTGAACAGTGATCAAATAAACAAATTTTATATTTTTTACTTTTAACAATTTTGATCTTTAGTCTCATTAAATAATGTCCTAGAATTGTTTTCTTTTTTTCTTTGTCCATCTCACAACATTATCCAAAGCTTTTAATAAACTTATAATTAAGACATCTGCCAGTTTCTTTTGAAAGTACATTGTATCATCTTTTTCCACATCATTTTTGTAGCTTATCAAAACTTGTTCTTTCATAACATTTTTAAACACAAACTGTCTATAGAAGCAAACAGTGTTAAAGTTACATTTGGGGTCAACTGTTCAATCACATTCTTCAATATGTCCAATGTTAAAATATTTTGCTTCATTCTGTATTACTAAATCAAATTTAAGTGTTTTTCTCTTTTAATTATAATATTTAATATCTTCTGGTTCCCTCTAGTATCCAATCTTCAGAGTCTACATCCTGTAATTTAAAGAGAATTCAAAAACAAAACTATTTTCCCATGGGAAAGATTCTTATAATTAATTCCTAAATCTTTTCTCAAATCCATGTGGACCTTTAGTCTGTTTGTAGTGTTTCATAATCAAAGTTCTAATCATTCTTTTTCTCTTTATTTTCCCCAAAATATAGAATTTTTAAATCCTTAAACTTGTATTTAAAACTTCTTTTGCTAAGGATTGAAGGAAACTCATTTGATAGTGTAAAACTTATTAATCCAATAGTTACTAATAGCTGAAAAGCAGTTAACAAGCAGTTTGAAAAAGTGATTAGAAAAGGAAGTATGCAAATGTCCTTTTGAATCAGTGTGCTTCTCCATAAATGATAAAGATAAGTTCTGTCATTTCTCAGTTTCCCAAATGGAAGAGTTGCAAGATGCTGAAGAACTGTCAAATTTGCTAGCACTCCAAAACAATGTTATCCAAAGCATTTAACACTGCCAAAGAGGGCATAAAGGCTCTCTGAACCCTTTGATGGGCCAGCTTGGGTCCATATATTTGAGAATCCCCAACCCTGCTATGAAAAATAGCTCAGGAGTGGTTAAGGACTTATTTTCAATTGTCCTTAACCATTCCTACTTCATCATAACTTATTTCATTGTAGCAAGTAGATGGTTGGATGTAAAATAGCAAAATATGTTCTTTGATGAGGCAGAAAAGACTACAGTATTATAGTTGCATTGAAGAAATCAGAAAAAGATGGTGGACTTCATAATCAGTACCATGGAGAGCAATTCATAATTAACTATCCCAACACAAGCTCAGGGATAAATTTCACAGTTTAACACTTTGTCTATGAGAATTTTTTCTCGGAATATATAGTGTCTTCAAATATTGTATCAGGTGTTTAAATGGATACTACTTAACTCTGTATTAATTGCCTTCTACAAGAATGGAAAGAGGTACAAAAATCAGAGAAATGGGAATCTAGTTGGGGAATGGCCCCAGAGTTCTCCTGAGTTTCCCCAGAGATTTTGAAGGAATACAAGCCTCATCCTCTTAGTTAAAGACCACTTCCCTGAAATTTAAGGAACAATTGTATGGGATCCAAGATAGACAAACCAGATTCCAAGCCATACGTATTAATTCCAGCTCATTAAATAAACAATCATTTCATTGTTTCACTCAAAATATTATGACATGAATCAGGTATAGGCAACATGATCAGATATACCGAAAGGTAGCAGCCCTTACAGATTGCAATCTTATTAACCTCAACAATATAGATTCTGAGAAGCAGTAGTATTGTTTATTATCATCTGGATGTGGAAAATAAAATTGCACAGTAATCCTTTAAACGGGAGTACACTTTTAACCCTATATGAGCTGCTTCTTTGATCTTTACCATTTCTTCATCTGACAAAGAAACTTCAATACAATATGAAATATTTGAGGGTGAAAGGAGAAATAGGTAAATCCTCTTCAGAAAATGTGTTTTTGGATTATGTGAATGCTCTGAATGTTGTGAGTGTAGTTTTAAAACTTATGTAACATTTGTGCTAAGTGAGATCCTAGTAAAGTTTCTGTAAGGCAAAAGGTTTTCTAAGGCTTACATATAAAGACACTCATTTGTCTTTTGCAATGATTTTTAAAAGAAGTGTGTTGATATATGTGTTAATTGACAATGTAATTTAATTTAATTTAATTTGGAGAGATTTGAAAAAAGGAAATTGTAGAATTTGAAAAGTAGAAGTAGAATTGAAAGAGACTCTTCCAAATTTACCATTTAACTTTCTTTTTAATTACTTCTTACATAAAAAAAATATCAGCTGCGATGCCTTTATCCTGGATGTTCAATAGATTGCAGTGTTTGAGAATTTGTGGGATAGGATTCTTCCTTCAAAAATTTTCAAATTTCCCAAAAGTGGAATGCATACATGATGAACTTTTAAGTTTCTTTTTGGAATACTAAATTTCTACATTTGTTCTCAGCTAACAAAAGAAAAAGAATGAGTAAAATACTTTAAGATTATTATTCACGTTCATAGAATGTCAATATGAAAAAGATTTAACTTTTCCTATTTTTGGGAATAGGGGTGGCTGTAAATATTACAAGATGTACTGGTTCTTGGAATCATAACTGATATTAGAGTTGGAATTCCAGATTAAGAGAGAAGATTTAAAGGTAGATTTGGAAAAATCTGTTAAACCACAAAATTCAGAATCTGCTGAACTATTGCAGATTCATTTCAATCTGGTTGAAAATAGGTCTACATGTCTATTTTTTTAAAGGCTTCTAAAAATTTTTAGGCTTCTAAAATTTCAGATTTTTTTTACTGAGCTATATTGTATGACTCATTATCACCATTGTTCACTGAAATAAAGAGAATTATTGTAATTCTTGCGGAAGGATTTTTTTTCTGTCCATTTGGAAAAGAAAGATATTTTATATATGGCCAATCCATGTCTGCATTAATTTAAGTTTTGATTGGAAGTATGATCCAGTCCTACTCTGAATATTTTCTGTTGGAAAAAGGTCCAGCAATGATGATGATAACTTGCTTGTTGTTCAGTTACTCAGTCATGTCCGACTCTTTGGGACCCCATGGACTGCAGCACTGCAGGATTCTCTATTCTGCACAGCCTCCTGGAGTCCGCCCAAACCCACACCCCATGCTATCTAATCATCTCATCATCTGCCGTCCCCTTCTCCTTTTGCCTTCAATCTTTCCCAGCATCACAGTCTTTTCCAGGAAGTCCTCTCTTCACTTGAAGTGACCAAAGTATTTGAGCTTCAGCTTCAATATCTTTCCTTCCCATGAACAATGGGTTGATTTCCTTTAGGACTGACTGATTTGATCTCCTTGCCGTCCAAGGGACTCTCAAGAATCTTCTCCAGCATCACAATTTGAAGGCATTATTCTTTGGTGCTCAGCCTTCTTTATGGTCCAGCTCTCATAGCCATACATTATTACTGGGAAAACCATAGCTTTGACTATATGGACCTTTGTCAGTGAGGTGATGTCTCTACTTCTTAATACACTGTCTAGGTTTGCCATAGCTTTCCTCCCAAGGAGGAAGCATCTTTTAATTTCATGGTTGCAGTCATCATTTGCATTTCTTGAAGCCCAAGAAGGTAAAATCTGCCATTGCTTCCATTTCTTCCCCTTCTATTTGCCAGGAAGCAATGGGACTGGATGTCCCATCTTAGTGTTTTTTTTTAATGTTGAGTTTCAAACCTGCTCTTGCATTCTCCTCTTTCACCCTCATCAATTAGTTCCTCTTCACTTTCTGAATCTCAGTGATATCATCTGCATATGTGAGATTGTACATTTTCTCCCAGCAATCTTAATTCTGGCTTCTGATTCACCCAGCCTTAACACCATTTTTCATGATGTTAAATAAGCAGGGTGACAATATACATCTTTTTTTGGTGTGAGTTTTAGAAGGTATTGTAGGCCTTCCTAAAACCAGTCAACTTCAGCCTCTTTGGCATCAATGATTGGGGCATAGACTTGGATTACTGTGACGGTGAATGGTTTGCCTAGGATTTGAACTGAAATCATTCTGTTGTTTTTGAAATTGTATTCCAGTACTGCTTTCTCACTCTTTTATTGATTGTGATTGCTTTTATTGATTCGCAGCAAAGTTTAAAAAACAGGCATCTGGACTGGATTTTTCTCAAGTCGAAGACGTTTCACCTTTAATCCAAAAGGCTTTC
>JANHZU010006237.1:472867-489410 GCA_032468055.1 Acrochordus granulatus | reverse complement strand
CTCAAGATCTTCGATAAAGCCTGGGAGGGGGTCACCAAATGAACCCTCAATTCCACTTGGAGAAAACTGTGGCCTGACTGCGTTCTTGAATGTGACCTTGAGAGGGTTGCTCCAAAAAAGGAACCAGTTGTCCATGATATCATGTCTTTGGGAAAGAGCATGGGATTTGGAGGTGGATGTGAAAGACATTCAAGAGCTGGTGGAGGAACATAGCCAGGAGCTGACTCTGGACAAACTGATGGATCTGCATCTTGAGCAATGACAAGAGGTTGTGGAGGAGATCTCATCTGAGGAGGAGGAACAGTTGGAGGGAGGGAGGGAGGTGTATGAAATGTGGGAAACAGTACAAACTTTTGTAGAAAACACCACCTGAATAAGGCTGTAGCAGCACAAATGACAAATCTGTTTAATGACAATGCAATGTCACATTTCTGCGAAATCCTCAAACAGAGGCAAAAGCAACTGTCATTGGATAGGTTCCTTGTTCAATTCGATTTAAGGGAAAGACATTCCAGTGAGTCAAAAGAGGACACTGAATCCAAAAAGCGTAAATTAAGTGAAACCAGTAGTGTTAGTGAAAGTTGTTCAAGAGAAAGAGCTCCCGAGACTCAAGTTGCAGATTCTCCTTGCCCTCCCCCTAGACAAACTCTCACACATGTAAAAGTTATCATAAAATATTTTATGACATAATACAAAATGTCATAATACATTTCCTATGGTCAGGTCTTAATGTTTGACTGTGCTATACGGGTCAGCATGGGCTACTTTCAAGCCAGATACATCTCTAAACATTTCCTTAAAATGTTAAGAACTTTTCAAGTATATTTGAAACTCTGCCATTGTTGAAGGCATTGAGGAATATAGAAAGGAAGTATCTCTGAAATGATGCCCAACAGATTATGGTTTATCTATTATGTGTGTGTATATGGATGTGTGTATGCATATATGAGTGTGTGTGGGTACACACATGCACACACAAACACATTCAGTATCTGAACAGACTATACACCCCATTCCCATTTCCCAATTGTAAATTTAACGAAGTGTACAAGAATCACATAGAAGGCACATGACAAGGCCATCTCCGGTGTAGGCATATATTTATTCATCACACTATTCCATTTATACCCTTTCACAATCATAATCAGTCTCTTGGCATCCTATAACAATAAATTACAATAAAAGTACAAAATCCAAAAACTTAAAATGAAAAAATGCATCCCAGGGAGCATTTGACTGTAGTTCACTCTCATTTTCACCTTCTGGAGGTGAGTATAGTTAGGATCCAAATTTATGGGGCTGTTTGAATTGTCTTACATGGAAACTATCCAATCTCACAGAAAGCTGTAATTTTGTTAAATCTTTTAAAGTATTGCAAAATTCAAAGCCTTTATTATCCTGTAGAATTCTATAATTCCAATTTAATTCCCTTTGATTTTGTAAGATATTTTACATATTCAGGCTCTGGTACATCTTGGATTACACACTTGGTTTGATGTAAAAATCACTCTGGCTAGTTTTGAATTTCACTTTTTTACAATAAATATACTCAATTTGTATATTTATCCAACATTTGCTAGTCAACATTTTGTTAGTCAATACTGACTAATGTTTAAAATATATTGTAAGGTATATTTGGCAATCTTTCCTATTCTTATATTTAGATATGATGTCCATTTTCCACATGGGTAAATGGTAATGATATTCTAAAGCCTATTTGTCACTCTTCCTGTGTTGAATACAATCTTGCATATAGAGTAAATACAATTAGGTCAAGTCACATATTAATATATCAGATAAACCTAATTTGGAATGCTAAATATACTACAGGAGCTATACTAAAACTAAAATTGATTTCTCACTTTGTTACTTATAACCAGCAGAAAATTCACATTCTAACATATCTGTTCTTGGTGTTAATGAGATGGTATATAAATTACAGTGATTAATGACTCAGTATTAAAGATTCAGTTATCACCATATGTTATAAAGAAGTGTCATGATGTGTAAAGATAAGGTTATAGCAATTCTGCATTCTGGCAATCAGACAATGTCTGATTGTTAATGAGACAATCAGACAATGTCTTTTGTTAATGATAGGAAACAACAGTTAAAAAAGAAGTGAAAAGTTATTTTAGAAAAATAAAAACAGAACATTAACGTACATTGTAACTTTTAACATAGATATTAAAGTGATTTTTATCTAATTTTAATCTTACAACAAAAGAACTTGCTACACATGGCACTAATTAAAATATTAATTTTGACTAATGTAAAGACTGATGTCAAGAATCATAAATAATGATTCCATGCATTAATATTTAATACATTCTTTCACCTGAAATAAATAGCCAGTGGGATAGTGGGATGATTGTGTGAAATATAACCTGCCTAGAACAATTCAGTCAAATATCCATGATATGAATATAACATTTTCTATTTTGTGCACGCTTCACTCACTTTACATGACCGATATTTTATTATCTTAGAACAGGTGAACTATCCATAGTTAGCTTTACGAAATGATGAAAGATGTCCTTCAATTATGCCAAATTGCTTAAAAAGCCATACAGTCATTTTCTAATTTTTTTTCTCCTTAAGTATCATTTCTACATGTAGGAATTTTTAATTATAATGTTTTTTTATCTAGTGAGTCACTTAGTTGCTTCTTTTCCTAGTAGGCTTTCATGTATAATGTCAGCTATTACATCACATATTTGTTTCATATTTAAATATAATTTAGTGCCAGCTTTCACATATGTATCACTGGACATAGAGAATTCATAAGTATGGTAATTTGCAATATATTAATGTTGTGTAAACTTTGGTGACAGTATATTTATTTGCTACATTATTTATGGCATTTCTAGTCAAGAAGCCAAGTTTCCACTTGAATTCTACTTGTGTTCTGACCATTACCATCACAACAAAACCTTGTGTTTCAAGTCAGTTTGACTCCTGGCAACTGCTCTTTGCATTTCTCTGCAGAAGTTTATGGAAGTGGCTTTTTATTGCCTTTACCTAGTGCTGAGAGAGAGAGACGAGCCCAAAGTCACCCAACTGGGCCTAAGGCAGGACTAAACTCATGGTCTCCTGGTTTCTTCTTAACCATTATATCAAAATGGCTCTCTTCAATGTACATGTAAAGCAGATTAAATCAAAGAAAACTGGAAAGACTTTTATTATAGGGTGTTGTGGCAGAGCGGTTAAGACTCTGGGCTTGTCAGCCAGAAGGTCGGCGGCTCTACATTTAAAGGTCCAAGCACTGCCGCATAATGGGGTGAGCTCCTGTTATTTGCTCCAGCTCCTGCCAACCGAGCAGTTTGAAGACAACAGCATTGTGTGAGCCTTGGTGTATAGTTGTGCTGGCCACATGACCACAGAAGTGCCCTCAGATAAATGCTGGCTCCTTTGGCTGCGAATTGATGATGAGCACCACACCCTAGAATTGGCACGATTTGCAGGGGAAACTTTTACCTTTTTTTATCCCAACATATATTTACTCCCATCGCTAACACAAAAGAGTTTTTCTTTAGGGCAAAAAGAATTACGACACTTAAATGTTTTCTTTGGAGAGATCTTTGCAGTTGATTAGTTTTGCTTCATGGCCAGACTTTTATTGTGACATTTGAGACTGAGAAGGATTTCATATTGGAATCAAAATTGCCTCATTTTCTATACAAACTATGAATAAAGTCAAAACAGGAACTCAAAGCAGAAACCAGGAGCTTAGAAAGGTCTCCATTTGGATGAGGCAACAGGAGGGAAATGTCTTCTAAATTGGGCCTCATTTCACCAGATATATTCCTTAAATTGCTGTCCTAGAAGCCGTGTCTCATAATTTGACACTTAATACATTTAGTTAAAACATCAGAAGCAATCTGATCTTTTGGCATCTCCAGAAACATTTTTCAGTTTACAAATAGATTCTCATGTGCCATGATTGACCAAGGATTTCTGAGATTTTATGATAAATAATGAAATTCGTTAAACAGACATCAAGTTGATAAAACTGGCAGATGTCTTATTACAAAATATTATTCATCTCCAGTAAAAATTCCTAGATTCTATAAATGCTCAGAATTCTTAGAATCTATGACTGTATAAACTGATCCACATAATATATACAAAATTAAGTTGATTTTAATGCTACCAATTGTAATAGCATTTGCTTTACTTATTTTTTTAACCAAAACTTATGATTAATATATAGTATATCAAATATATATTGAAAATCATCCAATTTCATTTTATTTCTTCAGTTATTGCCTTTTATCTCCCTTTATTCCTTACCTTTTCCAGAAGAACAGGTATTTGGAAAATATCTCAGTGGATGAATTAGAGAAACCTGAAAATATTAACTGAATATTGAGGTATTCAGGATTTTATCATACTATATCTATAGCTTCAAATACCAACAACTAAATTCCAATGATATCCATGCAGGTTTATAGGAACCCTGTGCTGTGAAATACCAGAAAAAAACTGACAACATTCTTCTAAATCAGATTTTTGTTCTAATGTTATTATTTTGAAAACAAGAACAGGAGTTTGATGGAATTTTATTTTACATCTTGAAATTACCTTTGTTCATTTTTGTGTAATATTTTACATGCTTAAAGGGGAAAATATTTCACAGTTTTGCTCCTGAAGAACATATTTGTCATTTTTGTAGATTGTAGTTCTTTCTTATTGATTATATATCATAAATATTATATCAAGCTTCTTCAAGGGATTTTCTTAGCTATTTTAGTTTCCCTCATTGGATGCCATGATCTTAGTATGAATGTTATGTAGCCCATATGTAGAAAAAGAAGATGACACAAGAACAAAAACTTTAATTCCCTCCTTCCTTTTCTTCTTAGTGTATGAGGTTAAAATAGAGGAGACTATGCTTCAAACTCTGTTTCCTTCATCTCCATTAAGAAGACATTTTCTAAATATCCCAAACAAACAGATGTTAGATGTAATTGGACACTAACTAGGAATTAAAATGCTGACAAAACCATATTCTTGGCAGCACTTAGCAGAGCTTGTTGTACTGCAATCAGTTTGCATTGTAAGCTTCTAGCTGTAATTTCTTTGATTTTAAGCTTCAAATGTTTTGATATCAGTTCAGTTCTTTCCATTATGTGTTCTCTGAATGCCCATCTGCAGCCCAATGAATGAAGAGCCAGTAAAGATTTTTCTCCATTCACTTACATAATAGTAATCTGAAGCAATGCCACTCTGCTAAAGACATCATCTCCAGCAGGTGCACAGAGATATAAAGAATATGGTTACATATGGATCAAAGTCTTTCTTGACATTTTCTTTTATAGCCTTTATTGTGGTGCAAATTCCTAGTGAAAATAAAATTAAAACCTATTTTCAAAAAGGGATGAAGTTCTTTCCTTTGTTCTGTTTGATCTTTGTTGCAAAGTCAGATTACTTTTTAAAACAAAAGTATAATGTAAATAGGGTACAAAATTATTTCTTGCAAACAGAAAAAAGGATACTTAAAAAAAGAAATTAAGCATTTTTAGTTTAGATAAAACATTGGTAACTAAAAGATTTGTAGTCTGAATATGAATGGAATTTAAGGAGGTTATCTTAAGCTTTATCATTATCATCTTGTGTCTCAACTGTTGCAGTTTGCTCTACACAGGGCTGCTCTTGAAAACTATTGGAATGCATTACTGTTCCAGCATACAGTAGCCAATAGTTGGCAAAATTTGCCCTTGTAATAATGCTATTAATGAGGCTTTTCTGCCTGCCAGTTAGCTTCCAGGTACAATTCAAGGGTCTGATTGTTTAAGCCATACATAGATTAGGGTCCAGATAGCTCTGCTATTTAAAAGAGAAGAGATAGATGTTTTATTGTAACTGTTCCTTGTATCCATTCCTTAAGTAGCAAGAAATTACAAACATCAGTGACAAAAAATTTAATCAAATAGGCCCCAATATCTGCTCAGAGCTAAACAGTTTTTATGCTTTTGTGCTGCATTGAAGGAATCTTCAATTTCTCAATACATTGGTCTTGAATCTGAAATAAAGCTGCACCTATTTCTTTAGTTTGTGACTGGAGCCCATTTTGATCTTGTCTATATTACCTGAAAATTAATTCAAAGAAAACTCTATTTTTCGTCTGTATTTATACCTCACGGAATAAGTAATCTCATGTTGGCAATATGCACTGTCTCAGAAGACATAATGTCTTTTAAGATGAATCTCATTAATAGAAACATTCTTAGAGAATGTAGAATAGAATAGCGACAGTACAGCCTCCTCAGGGCCCCAAAGAATAAAGCAGCATCTTTAAGACAATAGTTTGAAGATGCTTATGGTTCCCTGGATAAAAAAGCAGCAGATATTGACCACAGGAACCAAGGGAAAAAAAATCTACCTCAAAGAACTCTTCTGAAAAGGAAAGGATTCTTGTCTTTTGCAGGAAAAAGAAGAAATGATAGGTGATGCTGATCAAAGACCCCTTTTGAAAGAGATTCAAATGGCAGTCCATTATACAGACATCCTCTTAAGAGAAGATTTAGCAGAACATACTTTATAATAGTGAGTTTACAAACTGTTGACAAATATCACTTTTTATTCAACCACGTAAATGGATAAAATAAATGACCCAAATAAATGACCCAAGCAGACATAATCTGGAGGATACTGCAAGAGACTATAAAGAATTGGGCAGGGATGAAAGCACTGGCAGCAGTGTTATTTCTCTCTATGATGTTTTATAAAATGATAAACCTGTCCTAAAATCTTTAGGACAAGATTATTCCCTCTTGGACAAGATTACAGGACATTTGGAAAAGAGATAAAAGTAGTAATAGGACAGGTTAACTATCTAGCTGTTTTTCTGAGAATTGAGAAAGCCTTTTGGATTAAAGGCAAAACATCTTCGACTTGAGAAAAATCCAGTCCAGATGCCTGTTTTTTAAACTTTGTTGCGATGCTATTACCCTGGACTAGTGAGAGTCTTCACAGACATATAGAGCTGCTGCTTTCAATTCAGGAAGTAGTCAACAGCCATTATCAATATTAGAGATTATGATAGCACGATCCTCCATAAACCTGTCTAAATTCCTTTTAAAACTATCCAAACTGACTACCATGATTATAACTGCAAAAAAATGCACTGAATTATAAATTTAAAACATGGGAACTGATGCCATAGCTAGAATTATGCCAGCTGGAGTTAGTTGGCTTGTAGTCCAACTCATATGGAGGGCATCAGGTTGGAGAAAACTGCAGTCTACTCTTGGGAGAAGCCATGTCTTTTGCTTTTCTCACTCTGTGTCCTCCCAGCATAAAGCTGCTTTTCCTTTTTCACTGCTTGTAGCTCTGCCTCCTGCCACAATAAGGGTGTGGCTTTTGGTTCCAAATCCATTGGGTGCTGGCACCAATAAAATGGTAATTACATTTCTGAAAGCCAGTTGAAAAATGGTTGGATAGTGTTAGCATGGATCTAAAAGGCCCTTTGGGGTTCTGGGATAGTAGATCAGCTTGTCATCCTATACTTGTATCCTATGGAAGCAAAGCTCCTGTAACTTTTTAAAGCATCCTCAAATCAGGATTTGATTATAATGTTTGTGTTTGGGGTAGAGGTGGGGTAATGTTTCCTTCTCATAAACTTTCAGAGAGAGGAGGCAAAGGCAGTAGAATTCAAGACATGTTCAGCAGCTCGAAAACTCAATCCATTCTGTCCCTTATAATTCTCTCTCTCTTTCTCTCTCTTTCTCTCTCTCTCTCTCTCTTCAGTCTATGCCACAGAGTACTTTTCATCTTCAGCACCAATTCTAGACAATGGTGATATGTGAAGGATAAAAATGCATTAGAAATTCAGATGAGCTCCAAAATATCAAACGAAGAAACCCCTGTACTGTAACTTGGAACTCTTGCAGTCAGCTGCCGATCTGCCTTGTTATAGCTGACAACAGTAATTTGTAATAATAATAGTTCAAAAGCTAAATGGGACAAACAGCTTAAGTTACTTTCCCTGCCACTTTCCCTCTATTTAAGTTTTACGATCTAAAGTGATGCGGCTGATCAGAATGCAGACCGAGAGCGCGGGGCCGTTAAGCAGAAACTGTATATGAATGGAGGGGGTGGGACTGCAGGTTCCAAATTCAGCCCCTCCTTTCTCGGGAACCAGCCAGTCCCTTTGCAGGGTGTTTGGGCTACTCTGATTCGCTCTCTGGAGTGATCCAATTTGCATCCGGCTCGCCCATTTGTGAATTAGGTTCCCGAAGTCCTCGCATCACTTCACCTGGGCTTCCTAGCTGCCTTCACTTTAATTGAGCAACCCTGAGCATCCTGTTCCACTTTTTAAAAAGAAAAGAGAGAGAAAGAAAAGGAAGGAAGGAAGGAAGGGGAAACAGGAAGAAGAAAGAGGACAATGACTCGATTCTGATTTCTTCTGTGGATGTTGGACTTTCCTCTCAGACTCTCCTGTTTAACCTCTGCTTCTTCAGTTTGCTCCTTTTCAGTTCCACGAGAAGATCTGGCAGGGACTTTCCCAGGGCACGGGTGCCAGACCTCCTCAGCTGCCGCTCAGCATTCGAGAATAACGCAAGTCAGTTTGTCGAGTGCAGGTCCGTTGCTGTGTGCGTGTGGGCTTCCCAGAGCATGTTGGGGTGAAAAAGGAGATTCAAGCATACCCGCAGCGCAACCTTTGTCCATGGAGAAGCCAACAAGTCAGCAACTGGAATTGTGATAAGCCGGGGAGAAATCAAAATCTTTCTAAGGTCTCTGGGTGCTTTTCTCCCCCCCCCCAATATCTCCCTCTCCTTTCTCCAGTTAAAAGTGAGAGGCAGGGAGGGGGACGGGTAGGGGAAATCCCTGTGGATTGTGTGAGCCTGGAGAGAAAACGTGACAGATGAGAAAATAGGAACCTTCTCTGCTTAGCATGCGTGGCTCCGCTGGTCCTTCCTGGAAGCTTGCTAGATCTGAAGGAAACCTTACCCAATAACCCCTCAAAAAAAACCAACCCACCCAAACCAGCTCTTGGGACCTAGCGGTGGTTGGTTTAATTGCTCACTCGCTCCTGTGTTGCTCGGCTGCTTAACCCATTCCTCGCCCGTTCCATTGTGGCGAGCAACTCTCACTTTGGAAGCGACCCTTCATTTCCCGGCGCTTCCTCTTTCCCTTCCTCGCAGCCAAATAGGATGGGGACTTTGGCATCATGAACCCGATCATCTTTTCCCGACTGGAATTTGAACTGCCCGGCCCGTAGTTGCTCCTCTTCTTCTTTCAGGGGTTTTGCCCAGTGCGCTTGACCATGCGGTGCACTGCTCTGAGAACAGCACCAGGACGCTGTCCCGCGTGGACCCTGTGGATAGGTTCCCTCGTCTGGGGATGTATTGTAAGCTCGGCGCGGAGTTCTTCCGGCGCGGATTTGCCGGCCTCCTCGTCCGCTTCTTCGCAGGTTCAGCAAGAGCATCATTTCCATGGCGGCAAGCACCACTCCGTGCCTATTTCTATCTACCGTTCGCCGGTCTCCTTGCGGGGTGGACACGGTGGGTGCTGCTCACACTCGCTTTTCGCGAACCGGCTGCGGTGGTTCGCTATCGCGCGGGGGAATCCTCGGGTTTGGGGAGTGGGAACGGGGGGAAGCCGAGGGATCGAATCGGAGTCGCAGAGGAAGGGAAGAAACTTTCCCCAGCCTCCTAAAACCAGTCCTAAAGCGATCGCTCCCCTCGCGGAAATTCGGAAAGGCTTGCCTACTTCAGGGAGGCTGCTGCTGCTGCTGCTGGCAGGGGCGAGCACCGCACCAGAGGATGGGGTGCCTTCTCCTAGACTGTGTGCTGGCCTGGCGGGTGGCAGAAGAGGCTCTTCCTCCCTTCCTCCCTTTTTCTCTCTCTCTCTTTCATATTCTCTCAGCTCCTCTTCCTCCTCCGCCTCCTCACTGTCCGGCTCTCAGTAGCCCCAGCTTTCTCTGGCCTAGAACTAAGCGAAGGAGCCTCTGTGTCACAAGAAGCTGTGTCCCAGAATTTGGTCTTCTCCCTCTTTGCGGCGCTGGGAGAGGGTGGGAGTGCAGCTGGGAAATGGGAAAGAGAAGAGGCTTGGAATGAAGCACTGTTGCAGTCCAGACTTTGGCCCCCAGCGTGGCTGGGAGAGTCACTTACCTCATCCACCTTCAAAGCCTATTTTGCTGCCTCCGATCTGAGCTTCTCTTCCTTGAACTGCGAGATTTCCTCTGGCCTTTCTTCTTTCTATCTGAGGAAAAATCATAGTAATAACCCAGCAGGGTTGCTGCCTCCCGGTAGGTTTTGGAGAGGGCAAAATATGGTCATCTTTAAAGAACTGCATGCTTTGGGATGGGGTGAGGTAGGGAATAATGTTCCTATAGTCGCCATAGTTTATTATATAAACTCCAATTGGCTAGGTTTGCACCACATGTTAAACCATAAGTCATGGTTTACAAATCATAATGGATAGTTCCATGCAATGTGCTAAACTATAAATAGAGCAAATGTTACCTTAAAGTGTTTTTGAAGCCAAGCTAAGCAGGGAGAAGCAATGAAAATCTGAAATCAAGAATATGCTGGGAGCAGAGGTTTGAAAGGACAGAGATAAGGAAAGCTGGATACAGCTTTTAACTTTGCTCTGGGTTTCTTGTCCCCTGCCTAGGATTAGAATTATGAACCACTCTATAAGAAGGAAAAGTTTGATCTAGACAAAGAAAGGTGTTAACTAACTAAAACTGACCTAAAACTCTTGGGAGGACAGGAATGTGGATTGGAAACTGTGAAAGTGATCTGAAAAATCCATTGGAAATAATAAGGGAAGATGAAAAAATCTATTTACATGACTAGGCTCACTGAAATCAATGCAAATACAAGTAAGCAACAAATAAAGGTAGAATATTGAGAGAGAATGGAATAGGTCACAGAGTTTGGAAATCATTCTAATTTTATTATCATTTTAAAACTTAACTCTGATCTTTACTGTTGACTAAATGTATTTTGGTTTTAGGCATAGAATGATTTAAATGTCTCTTTCTGTATTGATTTTTAAATGTTATTTTAAATATGCTCTGTAATGTGATCTTAATATATTCATTCTTAATATTGGCCCTATAAATAAGGCTAATAGAAATAGAAGGATAATGTGGAAAAGGAGTCCCAGTCCATTGGAGTAGAATGCCAACCCTGGGATTAGAATCACAGGCATGTAAAATGGCTTTTGAGATAAGATGCTGGTCCAGGGTATAAAATGCCTGTTTTCGGATTGGAAGGATGATAATCCTAGGGCTGGAATGGTAGACTTGGAAGTCCAGCCTCTGGACATTCATTTTCTTGAAGGAGATGGCATCCAACACTAATGATCTTAGGATAATCATTTCAGTTATAAAGATGATCATTCAATATTCTTCATATTATATTAAATAATATAAAACTATCAATTCAAATCAATTCCTTTTGCTATGTATTATTTTTACACTTTTAAATTATTTTAAAGCTCTAAGTTGTATATTTCTATGTTGAAATGCATCTAAAATACCTTTATGTATAAATAGATAATAGTTTTGTGTGTAGACTTATATAGATTCCAATGTGTTCCCTTAATTAAATTTGAACCTTAATATTCAGCACCAGACTTGAAATATTGCATCCTTACCCAACCTGATGTCCTTCACATTTGTTGGACTGGTTCATTTCCTCCCTTTTGGCCAATATGTAATTGTTCTGTTGGGTGTGTATAATGGACAATCTAGTTTAATATATCTGGGGGGTAGTATATTAGGAAGGAGTCCTGGTGTAATATGCTTGAGGTATAGGGTCATTAAGTCACCAAAAGTCATGCTTTTTACACAGCCTTGGAAAATAGGTGTTATATAAGCTACTTTATTGCTCATATAAGAATAAAATCTTCTGCATATTTTACAAAATTTATTTAGGAGTTGGTTGAATCCATGGAATTTGCTCTAATTTAAATAACTGTAAGATTTTAGCATTTGAGTATCCAAGATTAATACTGGAAATGTATATGGATTAATTTCTTCCAATTCCACTTGTGAGGAATCGTCTGTATTAATCCACATAAATGATGGCTGTTGTCTGTCCTTTCTCTGTTTTATTTGATCAAGGTCAATAAGATTTTAGTGGAAGCAATTACTCCATGTTCCTTGATGTACTACATATTGTCATAGTATCTCCCTGAGAAACAGAATTGAAACTGTAGGAATTGTATCTGTTTCTGAGCCATGGAGAGAGAAAATAGCTGGTCTGAAAAAACAAAAGATCAAATGCAGAGAAGGAAACATAGCAAGTAGAGGAGGCAAGGAAGGAATAGGAGTCTCCTCCTCCTCCCCCTTCCCCTCTGTCTCTGAAATCTGATGGGTTATGAGTCTGGAAAGGGGAATCAACTGGTGCTAGAAGCTGCATGAGTTTCTTAGTTTCATTGATCAGAAGAGGAAAGTTAAAGTGGGGGATGGGAGCAGGAAAAACACTGTCCTAAACTTGGAACATTAGCAGCAATTCTTCTTGGTTAGAAACCAAGGATTATTCAGTTGTTTCCTTCAGAAAAGGTTATATTCCTCTCCTAATTTCTGCTAATGTTTGGCAACTTCTAGAGGTACTCTCCCTTCAAGAAAATGGAGAGGTATTTACAGGCTAAGACTAGAAAGGAAAACAAATTGAGCAGGTAGAGTACATGGCAGGAAATATAAGGATAAATGAATGATAGGGTGAACTTCCAAATATGCCAGCTGAGGATTCTTACCATGGTTTAATTTTTTAGTTTACCATTAGTTATCACATATGTGAATAAAGGCTATGCTTTCAAGTAGCTACAGCAACTTTCCGGATGTATTGGGACTGCAACTTCTAGGATTCACAGCTGCTGTGGGAGTTTAGGCCCATCCTATCAACTGCACACTAAATGAAGGGTTATTGTATTACACTGCTCGTGGAAGGAAAGGTGTCAAAAACTTTGGTGCACCCTATCATAAAAGTCAAGGTAGAGTGAATTAAAAACAGCTTCTGCCAGAATGTAGAGACACATGTTTCTTCAGTCTGGTTGTTTGTTAGAAAATGGTAAACAATCAACAAAGCATATAATTACAACTTTTCCCCTCCTCTCAGCCCCATAATTTTAACCTTTAAATCATCTTGTGAATTGTATATGCTGATCTAGGATGGTGGACATTCTATACCACACCTTTAAGAATTACAAATGATATATTTTCCCCTAAAGGGAAAAGTATGGGATAGTGGTTGTAGGAAAGGTGAATTATTCTGTCCATTCTGTGATGAAACAGTTCTGTTCATTGATTCCTCAGCACTCTGATTTTATAAGGTCTGCTTTGCATCTCTATCTTTAAACTTTTCTCATTTATTTTTTGTTTTTCTCCCTTAAATTTGCAAAGTCTTTCCTTTCTGATCTTAAATTCCTTGTATTTAAATGGAATTTGATGATAATTTTTTTTAGTTTGTATAGAAAATAGACTAGAGTAGTCTCTAATTCTACTCATTACTTGTAAGTATTCCAAAATGGCTTCAATGTAGATATGTAACAGGTCTGCCTGTTACATTATGAGAAAGAGGTGATGTCTATTCAGGATCAGGACCAAAGGGACCTGGAGAAAAATAGTTATCTATCATGGAAGAGTTGAGGCAATTTTTTTTCCAGAAACAGAACTACTGTATCTGGAGAGTAGTAATTGTTACACTCACAGCTCATCCTCTTAGTCTTACAAAATGAGATTTCTAAGGTTGTGAAAGTAGATATAGTGAATAGTTGAGAGTGATAGCTGGAAGAAACAGCACTGCCCAAGCAGATTAACTAACAGTGCAAATATGATTTGCAAAACTCCAGACAATATTGGATGGCAGGATAGTTTCTGATATATTTTTGCTATCTTCTAATGGGACTCTGGTTTTTTGCTCCCAGATATAGCAGCCCTGTATTAATCAAGTATATCTCAGACAAAAATATTGAACCTAGTTGATTTAAGTAAGCTTACTATTCACTCCCTGCTGGCAACATGACAGCCTTTACTGGGAGGGACAGTTTATAGGGACAGGAAAAAGAAATGTGAGTTCTAAGAATTGTTTGTCTTCCTGTTTCTACTTCTAGAAAAGCAAATGCCTTCAGTTCTTCTCAGACACTTGATTGTGATTCCTCAGTGTCCCATGGACCCTAGATGAATTATCATGATTTCCTGTTTGGAGGCTATCCTCACAGTGAATGATGCAGTGTATTTGTGTGTGTTGTCAAAACTATTTTTTAAGGAGAACAAGTCTGAACATTTTTAATTTAAAAATCAAATGAAAGAAACAACAATACCATCTGTCACTACAAAGATATTTTTTTCTCTGTCCCACCATTGTGGGAAGGAATGTAGGAGCCTCCAGCAGTGAATTCAAACCATTAACTAGTTTTGCAGTTTTGGAGACTCATCTCTCCAGTGCCTGCAGATGAACATGAGAAACAGAAAAGAGGACTATAAAGACATCTGGTGTCTTATCACAACACATATTTAATTTATATCAGCGTTTCCTTCTATGTTGTACGATAAAAATGCTTAAAAATTGGATGAATGACAGCTTTGCTGACTCACATTTCAAGAAAGTAGAGTGAAGAACAGACTGTCTGTGTTTATACATTGTATAATTTCATTTATGTGGAAACATATTTAAAAATAATCCAGTCCTTCTATCTTCTATGAAATCAGTGTAGAGGTGAGAAGAAATATCCAGAGAAATCATACTGTTTAAAAATTAAGAGCACCTGTCTCTGTATGTCTCTGAATGGCTGCATCTATTAGTATTAGAGTTACTTCTGATTTTATTAAAAAAGGGGCTTTGAAATGTGCAGGACTCCAAATATAGCATCATAGGCTAAGAGAATAGCCTTACTACCAATTTATACCATTAACCAGATACATCCTTAACATGGTCAAACATTTACAGTATATGATCATTATGATTATTGGACAATTCTATAATTGTAGGCATACCTAATATTAATAATAATTGAAATACTTGGCTAATCATAATTACAAAATCAAACAACAAATGCATTTCCTTTTAATATTGTTGATACAATATATCTCAGCCCAAATTATCTAATTCTGGTAAATTCTGTTGATCTTTCATCTGTGTCATAGAAAGTGAATTTTACTATCAAACTATAGCATAGACAAAAAAGACTGTGAACGAGTCAGAGCTGGGGGTGATCTCTGCTGTCTGAGGGTCAACTGGGCTGGAGCATGCTTTCATGATTCTGGAACAATAATAATTATTCATGAAACTTGTATGCTGCCTGACTCTCAACCACTCTGGATATGTCAGGTGTCAAAGACTAGATATCAAAGTTCAAATTAACATATTTATTGCTCCAGCCTATTTACAAGAATCTACTCAACTAATGGTCCAGCACCTGTACGTGTTAGATGAAGTTCAGTGGCAATCGGGAAGGGTTGGACCTTGTGCATTTGTGGCTACCTAGCGATTCCAGAGTAATGCCTCTTTTGTTTCCCCCATCTCTTCTACAGGGGCACAACAATCAAATAATGCTTATTATATAAAACAATAAGGTTTTAATACCTTGGAGAGTGACTGGCCCAAGGTCAGTCAGTTGGCTTGTGTCTAAGGCAGGACTAGAATTTAGATACTTCCCAGTTTCTAGCCTGGTATCTTAACGACCACACCAAGCTGGCTCTCATATTTCATATGTTATTAGGGGATATACAGTACTGTATGTATAAATATTTGGGTTTGTTTGTTACACAGATATAACCCACTAACTTTAAAAATATAAATTTCACATTGGGCTTATTCTTTTATTAGGGCCAATGAAAGATCATAAAATAATAAGCAAGATGACAAACAAAGGAAATAAAGAATCGGGAGAAATGGAAAAATACAACTGATATTGAAACTATGGAGTCCGTACTCATACATTGTTAAAATAAAATGTAGGAGGCAGTTGTTAAAACAGTCATTACTGTCAGGTTGCTCCAGAGACCATGTGATTTAGCATGTACAGCTGATGCTCATTGGCTGTATTGAATGGGATAAATTTGTAAAGTTGGACAATATTGTCACTGATAAGTATAAATGGTACACTTGACAAAGCACTTTCATATGGTTACACATATAGCAGTGGAAGTGGTTTCTTAGTCAAATTGATCTAAAAAAAAATCAGTAGTTCTGAGATGACAATCACCACTCTAATATGTGGCCAGGCAATTCGGGGGAAGTGGCACATGGTATACCAGAACTGGCTGGGGAAATAATGCATCCCAAAAGAGCAAATGTATGTTAGAATTATAGATAAATGTGTAGTAGAATAGTTGCATTTCAAGAAGCATGAATTTACATCACAATTTATACATTAAAATCTATGAGGTAGATCTGAAATATTAAAACACAGTGGTGAAGTACCACATCGGTGATTTTCTAGTAGTTCTCAGTGCTTAATCTCTCCCTGATTAGTGGATTAAGTGGATTAAATAGAATTGTGAACAGAGGTGTCTGCAGGATCCAATGTTTTTGTCAAAAAACAAAAAAAAGCCTTAAATTATAAGATGTGTGTATGTGTG
>JANHZU010006237.1:459558-472328 GCA_032468055.1 Acrochordus granulatus | reverse complement strand
GCAAAGGCATGATGTTGCTTCTTCCATTTGTCCTCACTTGACTTCCCCCCTGATTATAACTTCCCCCCTGATGATAGCTGATATCTTTGTTTGTGAGAACCAGCATTTCTGACACAGGTTAGGCTTAAAATGGTGTATACATTTTTGGCTTTACTGTCCATACTGTAGCACAATTCCTCAAAGGAGCTAATCTGGTTCAGGTTGTGATTCTTTTAGGGCAGCAGGATTTTTTCATTTTTCCTTTCCATACTTTTTTCCCCTAAAAATGCTTTGATTTTATTCTCTTTTTCTGTGATTGATTACCAGCTTAGAATAACTGCATTGTTTTAAATGCGTATTAGGCATTGTGTGAAAATCTTACTTGAAGAGCTGCATATAAACTCTCTACATAAATCATGAACTTTGTCCATACTAATCAAACCCCATAAAGATATAAGTAAACTAATATTTATAGGAGAGAGACTTTGTCCATCCTATCAAGTGTTTTGAGTTTCATCCCTTAAGGGTCATTTAAGGTTGTTTACTGTACTGTATGCCTGTTACGACAGGAACATCTTATTAAAGTCTCCAAAACTTCATTTTTAGCATTTCCTAGGAATAAGCAAATGAAAAACAGTATTTTCATCAAGAGATTCAGTAGCTTACTTTTTTCTGGGACTATAGTAGATATTTTATGGATTTTTCTATTGTAATTTAAACTTGATAATTGGTTTTGAAGCATGTAGGTATATGCAAACTCATATTCAAAAAATGCCATGGTAAATCCTGCCCCCTGTATATTTTTCATCCATCATTACATATTTTTAATGTTATTTTATAATTCATAATTGTCAGAAAGATTTGTACATATGTATGCATGAGTGGTAACTGGGTCTTAATAACAAAGATCTCAAAAGCTTATACCACTTTTAATAAACTAAAAGAAGCAAAACAGTTTCCTTTCTTCTGCATTGTTTTGTTGGAACAAAATACCATTGCTGCTGTATGCACAAAACATCTGTTCCTTCTTTATTTTTGTACTTGGCTTGACAAAGTCTGAATAAACTGTTGCACTAAAGTTTGTGATATAAGCACTGGCCTTGTCTTCACTTGCCAGAAGTGTCAATGTTAATCCTAAAATCACCTTGCTTTTCTGCAGTTTTAACAGCAACCTGTATATGTTGAAACAGGGTTGGAGAATTTTATCAACCAATGTGTTCTGTGTAGAGAGATTTCCTGAATTATGTTTATATTTTTGCAAGGAAGCCAAGCCTAGGCTAAAGCCCAAAAAGTGACATATAGGGAAATTAAAAAAGACAAAAACTTTAATTGTAGCTAGCATTTAGAGGCAATAGAGAAATTAGCATTCTGTTATATTTTGTTTGAGTTATAAGACATAAGCATACCATGTGTGTGAGAGTCATATGCTGTGTGAGAGTCATAAGCATACCATGTGTGTAAGAGTATGTGTGCATAATAAGTATTTGACCCATTAGATATAGAGCCATAGCAAACTTTTCAGCCTCTCAAATAGTTTCTAGCCCTACTTAGCTCCCTGCTAAGTCCAATTCTTATTTAAAGCTGGCTCCAGCCTTCTCTTTGTGTCTTCATTGGTAGTGGTGAGATGTTGGTTAGGAGATAAACTGAGGAGTTTTGCCTTTGTTTATGATAAATTAAGTTGAAAATGAACCATTTTCAGACAACAAGAAGCCTGTAGAAAATTTGTTTGATATAGCATGTGGTTAGTCTAATTGCAATTGCTAAATGTGTGAGTTGAAACAGTAGAAATAGTTGGGGAGGAAGAAGTATTATTGCTTAGGCACTTTCAAAGTTAGAGTGAAAATCAAAGATTGTAAATGTGTAGATGTTACATCATGTGGGGGTGGTAACCATAAACATAATTTATACATACTTTGCAGTTCTATTATTGCTGTGACTACCAGATCAGAAGTGCAAATATCCATTGAACCAATAGATGGGAGCAAAGTCTTTATATTGTTTGTGGTTCCCTGGATTTTTGCAGACCAGATTCATTTATTTGTACAATTTAAATGACCTTTGCCTCATAGGAATTATTCCAGATGGTGATTTGGGGGAAAGTATTTTACAATCAATTTATGAAGACATGGGCATAATGGTATTTCTCTGTACTTGAGAGTGTATATGATTATTGGATATAGCAATGCAGGATTAAAAAATGATTTTAAAAAGTGCTTCAAACCTTAGAATGAGCACAACTTTTTTGCTTTTTTTTTTTTGAAGAAGCCTGAAAAAGGTTGCAACCAGTTTAGGGACTGCAGTGACTTCAAAACATGGATTTTTTTTCTCCCTCGGGCTCATATTGAAGCCTGAAAAAAGTTGGGCTGCTTTAATCAATAGCAAATTAAAAAAAATGGAAGAACATTGCTTTCATAGTCAGGGTTATGACCAAATAATATCAGTTTGACTTTGTAGACAACCCTTTCATATGACAATTGTTTGCATTTATACTCCAACCAGTGATGCATACGTAATTGATGAGTTTTATAGTTTGGTTCAGTTTGAAATTAATGAAACACAGAGGCAAGCTGTGCTGTTTGTGGTTGAATACTGGAATGCCAAAACTGGAAATATTAAGGAGGAAAATATAGTTGGAATGTACGGCCAAGAAAACCAAAATAAAGCAAAATGGCTTATCAATTTCTGCCAGTCCAATAATGTCTTCATTGTTAACATAGTCTTCAAACAATCAGAAATACACCTTAATAGATGGACATCATCAGATAAAATACACAGAAATCATGTCATCATTTAGCAATCGCAACAGAGATCAGCAACTCAGTATTTAAGTGAAGTGGTAATTAAGTGAAAAAACTGTGACTGTGCTTACAATTTTACTTCAGCTTTCCTTTGCTTTATTGATTTGTGAAGGTCATAAATGAAAGCATTATGCTGTTGTAACTGTGAAGCATCACTAAATGAAGAGTCACTAAATGACAACTCCTTATAGTCTAATAGACAACTATAGTATTGGTACAAGATAAAATATCTTAATTCTTAATTTAAGAAATATATTGTTAGGAACTAATTGTGGAACAGATAATGAATTGTACATATTCGAGTTCCAAGTCAAGCTCAGGAGAAAAAGAAAGCCAACCATTTTTTATAATATGATCTTTGGGATCATTAGGATATACCCACCATTTTCAAAAAGAACATCAAGAAACATTTTAAAGTTCTGAATCTACTGTGATGACATGAACGTGAAATCAGACAAAGAAAAACAAGGAAAATATTTCAAAAAAAGGTGATGGATAATGTCTGCCTTATAGGATTGATTATCAATAGTAAGGTATTATCAGTCAAAGAATATGCCACAGAGTTGGGTATGGTAGTGTACACATAAGTACCAACATGGTATCTGGGTTGCTAATGTATCTTCATCATGTCCATTAGTGTCCATCAAGTTTCTTGATCCACCTATTTTATCTTTTAAAAAAGACATTTTTAATTAAAAAAATATCAGAAATCTATCAGGGTTAAAAGCAAAACACCTCCAATACATTCCCTATTTTCAAAAAAGATAGCTAAAATTTATAAAATGGGGTTTGGCACAAAGGTCATTAGGGTTTGAATGCTAATCATTTATATTCAACCATAGACAAGGTAATCAAAAAATGTATACTCATAGGTTCCTGTGTGTTTGTTTTTATTTATCCTCACCAGATATAGAAATACTGCATTTCAAGATTTGAATGAGTGAACCTTAAAAAACAGTCAAGCTTATTTGAACAGAATCCCTAATTTAGCCTTCTAAGTCTGCAGAAGAAGCATATACGATCCTGAGGAGAGCTAGAAGGCATTAATAAGTAAAATCGCCATTGATGGTCAAGGTTGTGCCCTTGGAGCCACTGACCAATTGAATATAATTTTTTGGGTCTTGTTTTCTTGTCAAAATAGAAGCAAAAGTATAGATCTGCTTTTCACCCAGCTTGTACTTTGCCCGTAGCAACATAAAAGTGCCCATTCACTTGCAAAATGTGAGGGTCTTCTCTGAAAGGCAATAAAGTGTGTCATATGCTACTTTTTCTTTGGGGTGAGTGCGCGTGTTCAAGGCAGCTTAGCAAATGGTGCATCTGAGCAATGGGCTGAAGAGTCTTCACGACCTAGATCCCTGCCAAGGGATCAAAGCCTGCCAGAATTTTCTTGATTATCATGTGTGAGCGGTGTCTTTGTATGTGCGTTGTGATTTGAAAAATGAAAGACATTTTTGAGGGGGCATTTACAGCTTAGAATGGCAGATTACTTAAGAGTGGCTGTATTTGTAATTTACTGTCGGTCTGTCATCATTCCATTCCTTTAAACAATTGATTTCTCCTTTGTGCTGCAGTTTATTTATGTGTGTGCACACACGCGCACATTTAAAATATGGTTTTTATTCATTAAAACATAACAGCAAATATCTCGGAGTGACTTCTTCTCCACTATGAATTTAACAGTATTTCTGAGACTGGCTGTCAAAATTTGAGTATAATGCTATGCTTTGGGTGTAAATTGTGTTTTTTACTGAATAATAAAGTAATAGAAAGCATCTGCCTGTTCTTGTAGCGTGCAGATGATATGCTTTGCATCTGCGGCGGAAAATATATGTTAAGGCTGTTCTTCTGCATGGCACATTTAAAGGAAAATAGGGTGAGCCATACAATAAAAGCTGAAGTTTATGAATAACAGACTGATCAAGGACAGAGTTGAAGTAAATCAGTTTTAAGGGTATGCCTTAGCATCTGTTGTCTCCCTGTCACACCGTTTTGGCTCTCTACTTCCCAGCTGTTGACAAAAGGGCAGCTAGGCTGACAGGCTCCTCATTGCTAGAATTTGATGGGTTGGGGTTTGAATCAATCAGATTGTCCTGGAAGATTGGAGAAATGAGGGGAAATCGTTTGTCTCTTCCTTTTGCATACTGCAAACCCGTGAGGCAGCAGATTTCTTCCTTTTTACATCTTCATTCTCAGCAGGTCATGAATGGACGTTTCTGGTCTATTTCACAGAAGAGGCTCAGCCAAAGTACTTATGCCTGAATGTGAGACGGCCATCAAGATGGCTTCTTCTATGAGTTACACTTTAGCCTGATCGGTCATTAAGAAAGACAGTGCTGCAAAGCGTCTGCTTTTCCACTTTCCCCGTAGCAACATAACGGTGCTCAAGCCACACTCATTTGTTGGTTACATTAAATGTAACATCTCTCCTAGGTACCCTGATCTGTCTTCCCAGGAGGAAGAAGCCCTCGATCAGGTTGCTTTTGTAATACCTTTTGGCTTTGGTTCACTTTTTATCAGTTCATCACTGAATCTGATTTCTTTCCTTTGCTTTTATTCCTTCTAAGGCAGTTCATTATGGAAAAGACGAAGGGGGAGAATTTAATTTTCTTTGTGAGTTGTATTTACCACTTCCAGGAAAAAGGGGAAATGAAAGAGACAAAGAAAATTTTATTAATTTTCTATCTCTTATTTATCTTAATGGCTTGCTTGGGAGAGAATTGAAGAAGAGAACTTCCTTTAGAAAAAATTCATTTAACTCTATATATTTCCCAAATTCTTGTTCGGTAGCTGTTTCCATGTGCAAGTGAGGAAATGTCACTTACTTCAACTCATATGTTCAGTTAGGAAAAGAAAACAAACTCCATGTTCCTTTGCTTTTAGTGGTGGTATTTAGCATAATGTTTTCATTTATTTTCAAAATCCTTTGGCCACAAAATATTCTCCAGTTGAGAGAAAATACAGGTAGTCCTCACACAATGACCACAACTGGGACAGGTTACTCTATTGCTAAGTGATGCAATTGTTAAGGGAGATATCATGTGATTTCAACTTGCAATTTTATTACTGACTTCACCATTGATTTTGCTTGCTGGAAGCTAGCTATGAAGTCTTCAAATGGTGATCATGTGACCATGGGCTGCTATTAGGGTCATAAATGTGTGTCAGTTACGGAGCACCCAAATTGCAATCATGTGACTGTGGTCACACTGTGATAGTCAAAAGTTCAAGAACTGGTTGTAAATTATTTTTTCAGCACTGACTGCCAAAATTTTGAATAGTCACTAAATATGGCAGTCATTAACTGAGGACTGCATGTATGTATATTAAAATTCAATATATAATGAAACATGTCAAAAACTGCATGTATGCTTTTTTTAGCAAATATAAGTCTATATATCTACAATATCTCAGGAGTGCAGGATTGATTTCAAGACTAAAAAAAGTGATTCCAATAGTACAATGCCCAGTACAATGTCACCTCCAATTGAAAGAACTATATGCTTGCAAAAATAAATAAAATTAACAGTACAGTCACCAGAAAGTCAGTGCTTCTTTTGGCTGACTGAAACACTATGAGCAGTATTCTTTTTTTAATCATTTAAAAACTCAGTATTCTAAATAGAAAAGTGTTTTTTTCAGAGATTGCTTCTCTGAAGAAGCTGCTGCCTTGCCTGGTTTCAATTAGCCCAATATTATAAGAGGCAGCCCAAGAACATAATCTATAGGAAAAGTTGTTTTCAGCATTTGTCCCAATGCACAATACTTGAAAGTGGATCGTGTATGCAGCTGTGCAGGAAGCCCTGCCTCCTACAAGAACACATCTCTCCATAGAGCTCTCTTGCTGAGCCTTTGGATAAAAATGTGAATGTTAGAAAGAGGAGGTCAAAAAGTATAGGCGGAGAGGGAGCTGATGTTCATGCCTAATCCTTTACTCTGAAGCCTCCCCTTCAAAGAAGTGCTCAAAGAGAGTTTATGTAAAGGATAATATTGTGCTAGAAGAAGCCCCTCTTTAACTGATTTCCTGGTTTTGCAACATGATGCAACAATGAAAAGCACTACTATTGTATAAGATGTGCTCAGAGATTTTGTAGGGATATGGCTACTTTGCACAAATAAGACTTTGTTGTTTCAATTATACAGCACCTATCACGCATATGTGAACTCTATCTTAAGAATGCTTTGCTTCTGATTGCAGAACTAAAAATATACTAAAACCCTATGCCATGCATTGCTACTCAAGGAAAAAAAATTCCTCCCCCCCCTTTCCCCTTGCCAGTGCTCGGTGCATTCAAAATATGCTCCTGTGGGTCTCTCAACCTCTGTGGCTGATTTGGTGATATGCTGGAGTGCAGGGGGAAGGAAGAATCTGATTCACTAACGGTAACCTGTTTTGTCGGACTCTATTAAATGCAAATTATTCTTCAGAAGGTTATGCGTTTTCAAGTTTATGAATGTTTACATGAAACTTCAGATCATAAACCTAGTGGAACACGAGGAAAAAAGAAACAATTGGTGAAGGAAGTTTCTCCTGCCACACCAAAGTTATCCGTATCTATTTCAAACAAACACAAAAAGGACAATTTTTTTATTAAGAAAAGTGAAATCTGTTTTGCTAACTTAATCCTAAAAACCTTCATTCACCCGTATAGGCCTGCTATTATTTCATTCCTGTAATCATTAAATAAGTCCTTATCTTGTTCTTCCAGCCCTGTATTATAGAGGTGAAAGAAAGAAGGCAAACTAGAAAAGAAAAGCAGGAAAGAAATTAAGCTGAAGTGTTGATCTGTCGAGAGTTCAATTCTCATTTTCCCTTTTAAAAAAATGGTAGTAAAAAGAAAAAAGGAGAATCAAAAGACCCATTAAGGATGCAAATTGCTCTCAACTACAAACACTCATTCTGCGAGTGGAACTGTCTATCTAAACAAACAAGGGACAGCACAACTCAAAAATATTTATTATTACATCTTGCACTGAGATGCATGATTTTATCCATTTCAGTTTTGCTCCATTTTCCATTTTTCCTAGCTCTGCCTTTTTTTCTTAATCACTTTGCACAGATGTAGAAAAGGCATAAGAAGGTGTATGCATTTTCTGCATATTTCTCCTGATGTTTTATTATCTTCTTAAGTGATATTTTTTTATGGATAGGCAAGAGAAAGAGACCAGTCTTTTTGCATCAAATATAAAAACAATAATACTGCTTTTCTGTGCTGTCTGAGGTTTGAGGATATCTCATATTACAAATATGAAACCTATAGAAACTGCAACAAATGTTCCTCATTTTCTCCACAGACAGTTTACAAACTGTTCTGCTGCTTTTCATTTTTTATTTCAGCTACTTGCTTGGAATGTGGCATCACAATATAACAACCAAGCAATAAAGCTTATCAGCCAAGCAGCTTTTTTTGTTTCGGTTTGTTTGCTGATTTCTAGGGCACTTTTCCGGCTGCTAGTATCAGTAAGATTGCTGCTGGCTGTTAATATGTCTTAAGTGAAGACACCATGCTTGAATGTGTGAGTTTAATCTCAGGGGCTTTTGGAAAAGGTGACAAAGCAAGAAGTGTTATATCTGAACACACCATAGATGTGGAGAGGAAAACTCATGGGAACAAAAGGAAAGGGAAAATGGGACACCTTTATTTGTCTGAACTCTTTTTAAAATCCCTACTCCTTTGGGAGTAGAAGGCGGTTACAGGCTACACTTGGGTGCGTGCAACATAATATTAAGGCCCTTGGGTTTATCTCAGTAGTAGTGATGTCTGATTTCCTAAGTTTGTTGGAAAATAAGACAGACAGCACCACAACTCAAGGCTATGTGAGGCCTGTGAACTTACCAGTGTATCTCACAGAAGAGTATCATGCTTAGATGAAGCAGCCTTTTTTCTGAGAATTCATGATTTCTTCATTTTTAGCACAGTTAGACTAGCCATCTTACAGCATGACTTGCAAGGGCACCTGACAACATCCTTTGTTTATTAGTTTCTTTCCTAGGTTTTAATGTATCATGTATTAGGTTTTAATACATGAGAGGACATTCAGAATTTGGGTTTTCCCTATCATTCATATGGCTGAAATATGGGAGTTATGATGTAGAACAAGGCATAGATTCTCAAGGATGGCTCTTTAAATGGTGCTAACTTTCAAAGTAAAATTCCACTGGAATCGGTGAAATGTGCTCAAGTTTTTTGACCATTGACAGATTTTGAACTTTCCGTCCTATCATAAATATTGACATTTTTTCTGGTTTTTTTCAAACAATGCTGTACAACCTTATGCTTAACTGTTGTAAAATAATTTTGAATACAAGAGGATGTAGTTCAATGTGTACAGTATTGCATTCTGAGCAATGCTCTTTCTTTATATGTGATAAAATTAAGGAAAGATTGAAGAGAAGAGTTTGCATGTATACATTTTTGTTAAAGGGAATTTTTCATACACATTAGAAAATTCAGATTGTAGTTCTATATCCGTTTGTGAGGGTATCATTGAAATCAGTAGACTAGGTAGTCTTGTGTTATAATTCCAAAATCCAGTCTCACATAAGCAACACCTTCTACCAGAGTCTGTATAGCTAGATTTCCTTGCTCTATATTCCAAAAAACCAAATATTAATATTGTGAGATTGACCATACCTTGAAATCAAGGATATATGTTGATCACTTTTATCATTGTTACTAACAAAGAAAAATAGTGTCACAGAGTAGTAAAGATATTTAATAGTGTTGCCAGTTGGATTGGGTAATGGGAGGGAATGCCCTTCTTCTGGCAATATGTACAGCTCCCACAGTCCTAGAATTTTATAACTATAATATATTATTTTAATAAATCTTTGTCTCATTGGACATGTTTTAGTTTATTGCTTTTAATCTTAGTTATTTGGTTTAGAGTTTATTACTTGTGGATCATGTTGTTGATGACATTATTTTCATTTTCAATGGTGTTGTGTGCTGCCCAGAGTTCTTTGGAATTGGCTGGGTCATAAATGCTAAGTGCATAAATAAATATCTGAGTTAAAAAGTCTGGGCAACCTTTTGGCAGCATCAAAAGAACACAGAACACTTTGCTGTCACCTTTTACAAACCAGGTTGATATCATAATATTCTTTGTACATTTTGTGCATGCCTGCTATGTGTGTGTTCTTGATTTTCAAAAGAGTGGGGTTGCAGATTCTTTTACTTTGAGGATTTATGATGAAAATAGACCATTTGGTTCTGTGTACATTTTAACCTTATTCTACATATAAAAACAATATTGATGAATTATGTGACATCAAGTCACTGTTGGTTCTTTATAACCACATAGATTTTTTTCCATGATGATCCATCCATAACCTGGTTTTTTAGGTCTTCCATTGGTGTACGCATCGCCATGGTAACTAAGTCGATCCAATTTGCTGCTGGTTGTCCTCTTCTTTTCCTGCCTTTCACCTTCTCAGAGGTCTTCTCCAACAGTAGAGTTCAAAAGTGACAATATTCTACCTATCCTGCTTCTTCAAAGTCCAATTTTTGCTTCCATAGAAGGGGAATACTATGGCTCGCATAATTCTTTCTTAAGTTTTTGTTTTCTGTAGCAAAAAAGAGAAATGGGAAACTTAATATTGTTTGTAAGGGAAGCTAAAGAAGGAGCTAAAACAGTTACATATACTTTCTTCTGAGATAATATTTCTTGCAAAAATCTTACAAAACTATGTCTTCCTCTATTACCTATGCAGTTTCTTGACTTTTTTTTCTTCAAGCATTGTAACATCTGTTTGGGGATTGGAGGATTTCCAAATAAACCTGTAGTAATAGATTATTTGAATGGTGTCTATTCACTATTTAAAAGAAGCAAAATTCTAGAAACTACAATAGTTTGAATCCCAGGATCTGAAAATGTGATAGCCTCTTCTAGCCAAATCAGAAAGATATCACACCTTGAAGATGAACAAACATGCAGTGCTTGCTATCATGGAGAACTCTGTTCTTAGCTGCTTTGTCTTGAAATGAAAAAGCCCAGACATTTAAGGTTAATCTAATTTCTACTAAGGTTTTTAAACGTCATTCACATATCTGTATTGCTTACAGGAGAAATTCCTGGGGAAATGATCTGGATGTATTTTGCTCACAAATCTGATTGTTTATTGTCCAAGATAAGCTTGGGATGTCTCCAAATAGTAATCTCATCAGTTTGACTCAGATATTATCTTTCTGGGCTTTCTTTCTATACTGTCTCATTCTATTAAAATGTCTCTGCAAGGTGTTCAGAGTGTTTTGTTACTTTACTGTGTTAGCAAGGGTGACCAATCAGTGGAGGCTCCAACTTTTTCCTGTCACTGGCTTCATTAAGTTTGATGATTACAAATCACTGAATATAGGGTGTCTTAAAGACAGAACCAAAAGGCAAGGAGTGATTAGATTGCTCTCATGTATTTATATGGATTGCTTTAGGTAATTGAATTTGTTCTCCGTTAGGTTAAAAACAGACTTTAAATGGTCCTTGGAAGAAAAACTGTTTTTAACTCCTATTTTTGTTTTCACATATAAGTATATCATCTCATAAAAATTAGTTCTACAATCAAAATTCGTTATGGGCTCTTCTGGACTATTAGGGCTGAAATGCTACTCACCCATCCTTGAACAGGCACGTAACAAAGCTGTATGTGGGGAGGGAAATAGGTGGAAGAAGGACTATTTGGTATATTCACCACCTTGAGTTATGTATAAAATAATAAAGGTGGGATAAAAATCATATAAATAACATTTGTTATTCCTGTTGCTAGACTTGTTGTCAGTATATCTGTTCCAGGTTACTACCAAATTATATTGTTCAAATTTTTGATGTCCCAGAGAACATGATACAATTAGCCAGGATATCTAGAGTGGGATAATTGAAGCTGACTTGTTAGTTTCATATAGTGGGACAACAACATTGAAAAACCTAGGTAAATTGGAAAATAAACAACAAAACCTCAAAATTCCCAAAAGACAAGTGGCAGAAGTGACAGCTATAAAAGGAACTCTGGACATAAAGGGTAAAGGAGAAGATAGCTGAAGAAAAAAGACTAGTGGTTGGAAGGCAGGGGGGCAACTTGAACCTCCCAGCATTCCCAAGTACACTATTACTGAAATCCTTAGTAGGTCTCCTGACCTCACCTCCAAGTTGATGAATGACAAACCATTACAGATTTTACATGCCTTGAAACTAAGATGACATTGTATTCATTTCAGCTTAATAGAAGAAAATGAGTTTAAAAATGGTGTCCCTAATGATGACTTAAGTCTGTTCCTTCCAGGGGGATGAGATGAGGGCAATGTCAGCAAAGGGAAAAAAATGGAATTTTCAGGCCATGATTATATCATAAAAGGTAAACAGATTTCCCAATATATCTTGCCAATGAACTAAGCTTAATTAGCATTTTATGCTTTGTTTACTTGGGCTGACCCTTAAAGATTCTCTGCAGATATTCCTATTTCTATTTGGTTAGCTCATCAGTAGACATAATTTTACCCCCTCAAGTCTTATGGATTCTACACAAGAATAGAACAGTAGTACAAAGAACCTGTGCTTTTGTGAAATTGTGCTTCTACCTGGTAGCCTCCAGATGCTTTGGAATTTCACTTTCTCCCAACTTTTAAGGGTTGGGCGAATTTTAAAATATTGGTTGTTAATTTAAAATGTTAGTTGTTAATTCATTTGGATATCTCTGGATGGAGAAGACAGGCTTAAAAATTGACATTTAAACCCAAAAACGTATTGCAATTACAACTAGTTCATTCAGCTAGTTTTTTTGAAAGTCTCCACTTTATTTACAGGCAAAGAAGTTGGGGAGGGGAAGGAAGGTTTCATCACTTTCTCCAGGGGGAGGAAAAATTCTTAAGAATAGGACATTTATAAGGAATTTAGCAGTGCCATTACCAGATAAGAGGTTGAAGAATATCATAAGAGGTTGAATATCAGGACAAATTTTGAAGAGGAAGGAAAAAAATAATCAGGAACCTTTTAGAAAATGGCTTC